>CM071579.1:9611955-9647140 GCA_036426205.1 Ascaphus truei | reverse complement strand
TATCTAAAGCCCTCTCCCGCCTTAAACCTTTTTCACTGACTGCCCCACACCTCTGGAATGCCCTTCCCCTCAGTACCCGACTAGCACCCTCTCTATCCACCTTTAAGACCCACCTTAAGACACACTTGCTTAAAGAAGCATATGAATAGCACTGTGGATATTCTGAACACAGGATACATAAAGATTGGCCCCCTGCAGACGCACTTACCAGAACTCCCTCCTACTGTCTCTGTACGTTCTCCCTACCTACCAATTAGAATGTAAGCTCCTCAGGGCAGGGACTCCTCTTCCGAAATGTTACTTTTATGTCTAAAGCACTTATTCCCATGATCTGTTATTTATATTATCTGTTATTTATTTGATTACCACATGTATTACTACTGTGAAGCGCTATGTACACTAATGGCGCTATATAAATAAAGACATACAATACAATACAATACAATACAAAATTGTACATATAAGTGAGATGTTACTTTATGTAAAATAATAAAAAAAATATTGAAACAACTATTCAAATAGCCTGCTATTAATGAAATTGCAAACCCTAGTACTGCGACACCTTTTACTTAATTTACTCGCCATATTCTGTAATAGAAACGTTATTTTATATGAATGTATTAAAAGTTACGTTCTAAGTGACTCACAATACTAATCCTGTACAAGGGAGCTAAGTGCCATAATATAGGGATTTCTTTTCTTCAAAGTATATATACAGATATGCTATAAACCAGCAACTATCTGTGACTGAGTAAGCCAAAATACTTTTGCAAATGGAGAAAGCAGCAAATTAGGTCATGTTTTAATGGGTGATTTTAATTATCCGCACATAGATGAGCAATGATATTAGCATTACGACTAAAGCAAACCGTTTTTTGGGGGTGCTAAAAGACCATTACATGACCCAAACTATAGAGGAACCAACCAGGAGAGGGGCATTACGGATTTGGTCATCTCAAACAATGTAGAAGTAATAACAAAATATTCATGTCCGGCAATATTTGGGAAACAGTGATCATAACATGGTCTCATTTTAAATAAATGATCAAAAACCATATGTGGGTTCAACAAATAATAATAATAGCATGTTCTTGTATAGCGCTGCTAGTTTTACGTAGCACTTTACAGAGACATTTTGCAGGCACAGCTGCCTGCCCCGTGGAGCTTACAATCTATGTTTTTGGTGCCTGAGGCACAGGGAGATAAAGTGACTTGCCCAAGGTCACAAAGAGCCGACACTGGGCATTGAACCACGCTCCACTAGCTTCAAATTTAGTGCCAGTCAGTGCCAATTTCACCAGACGTCAACTTCCTTTTTGGGATGCATCATTTCCGACACAGGACTCGCCATGGATCCTGCCAAGGTCAAATCAGTGATAGACTGGCCTTGTTCCCTATCTCTCAAGGCTGTACAAATGTTTCTCGGATTCGCAAACTATTATCGCAGGTTCATCAAAAGCATCTCTGTGGTTGCTCCTATCACGGCCTTAACCCAAAAAGGGGCCAACCCAGTATACTGGCCACCCGAAGCTACCAGGGCATTTCAAATATTAAAGAAAGCCTTTGTTTCAGCACCTATCCTTGTACACCCGGGCCCCGGACTGCCCTTCACACTCGAGGTAGACGTTTCTGATGTGGGAGCGGGGGCGGTATTGTATTGTAAGCCAGATTGCATCCTTGCGCTTTCTTTTCAAGGAAATTCTCTACCACCGAACAGAACTATGACGTAGGAAATCGCGAACTTCTCGCCATTAAAATGGCTTTGGAAGAGTGGATACACCTACTCGAAGGTACAGAGAGTCCTATCACCATCCTAACCAATGATAAGAACTTGCTATACATTGAGGGTGCCCGTCGCTTGGGGCCACGACAGGCACGGTGGTCCTTGTTCTTCGCTTGTTTTAACTTTGTCATATTTTACCTTCCTGGTTCAAAAAATATAAAGGCGGATGCACTTTCGCGGCAATTCCTGGTTGAAGATATGTCAGAGGATCATTTAGAGACCAAACTTCCTCTGACTTGTATACTTTCGGCTAACACCTTTGACGCCTTACCAGACAACACAAAGGCGCAAGACCATATCCCAGAGAGCCTTAATGTCCCATAGGGATGCCTATTCACACCACCCATCTTCCACAGGAGAGTAATGGAATGGGGTCACGCTCCAAGACAGCTGGCCATCCAGGTACAAGGAGGACGATCGACCTAGTGGCCAGGTATGCGCAAAGACATTGAAAACTATGTTTCGGCATGCGCCACTTGCGTGCAGAACAAGACGCCTCGCAATAGAACCCCGGGCCTGCTTCAACCCCTTCCAATCCCAGATCGTCCATGGACACACCTCTCGATGGACTTCATCGTGGAGCTGCCGAAATCTAAAGGGATAGATACTATCCTAGTAGTGGTTGACTGCTTTTCGAAACAGGCACACTTTATTCCACTCAGGGGCTTACCCAGCACCCCCAGACTCTACGAGGTGTTCATTAAGGAGATCTTCAGACTTCACGGAACGCCCCAAGCCATCGTCTCTGACCGAGATTCCCAGTTTATTTCTATATTCTGGAGGGCCTTCTGCCTAAAACCTGGCATTTCTCTACGCATTTCCTCTGGATATCACCCACAAACCAATGGCCAAACGGAACGGACCAACCAATCCCTTGAGCAATTTATTCACTGTTTCACTTCTCACACTCAGGACATTGGACGGACCTTCTTCCATGGGCAGAATTCGCACACAACAATTTGCGGAACGAATCCACTCAACAGTCCCCCTTCTTCACCAATTATGTTTTTCATCCCTCTGCTCTTACCACCACACTTCCCAGTACGGGGGTCCCCGCTGCCGAAGATAGGATTCAATACCTGCAGGATTCCTGGGAGAGAATTCAAGAAAACCTTAGACATGCCATCTTTATGCAGAAAAAACAAGCCGATCGTCATCGTCGTGACTCTCCCAATTACGCACCAGGACAAAAGGTATGGTTGTCAACAAAGAACATTCACCTGAAAGTGACCTCTCCCATATTAGCACCTCTCCCATATTGGCCCTTTCGTCAACCCAGACGCTTATCGGCTGAAACTACCTACAACCATGAAAACTCCATCTGTGTTTCACAGTTCACTCTTAAAACCCTTCAGACAAGATCCCCAATCTCCTATTCAGGACCTACCACCTCGTCCCTTCATGGTAGATGGCCAACAGGAGTTCGAGGTGCAGGCAATTCTCAACTCAAGAATATCAAGCGGACGGTTCTCTCAGGCCATGTATCGACTACAGAGGCCTAAATAAAATCACAGTTAAGAACCGATATCCGCTACCTCTCATTCCTGAACTCTTCGACCGCTTACGCAAGGCTACCATCTTCACCAAACTGGATCTTCGAGGAGCCTACAATTTGATCCGGATCAGAGAGGGTGATGAGTGGAAAACAGCCTTTAATACCCGTGACAGGCACTACGAGTATCTAGTTATGCCATTTGGCTTATGCAACGCACTGGCCGTATTTCAAAACTTCATCCACAATATTTTCCGGGATCTTTTGGACCAATTTCTCATGGTATATCTGGATGATAGCCTTATCTTTTCCAGTTCTTTGACCAAACATCGGTCACAGGTTAAATTGGTTCTCCAAAGACTTCGGGACAACTCCCTCTACACCAAGCTCAAGAAGTGTCAATTCGAACAGAAGAAGATTTCTTTCCTTGGGTACTTCATCTCTTCCCATGGGTTCGAGATGGATCGTGCGAAAGTATCGGCAGTGCTGGACTGGCCCTTAATGTTAGGTCTCAAACCGATACAATGATTTCTTGGAATTTTTCTAAGGTGGTTGCACCCATTATGGCTCTTACTAAGAAAGGGGCAAATCCTAAGATATGGCCCGCCTTTTCTCCCGCACCTGTGCTTATCCATCCAGATTCTACAAAACCCTTTGTGTTTTGAAGTGGACGCATTCGATCTGGCAGCCGGAGCCGTTCTTTCTCAAAGGAAGGATTTTCATGGGAAACTCTTTTCTAAAAAAAATTCTACGGCGGAAAGGAACTATGATGTTGGAAATCGGGAACTTCTGGCTATGAAAATGGCTCATGAACAATGGAGACATTTGCTTGAGGGGACAACTTCTCTGATTTCAATCCATACAGACCACAAGACCCTCAAATACATTGAAGGGGCAAGGAGACTCGGGACGCGTCAGGTAAGGTGGGCTCTCTTCTTCACTCGGTTCAACTTTGTCATCTCTTATCATCCTGGATCCAAAAATACCAAAGCAGACGCTCTATCTCAACAATTCTCTCCTGACGGCTCAGAGGAGATAGAGCAGGGATCCATCATTCCACCTGCCAGATCATCACAGCCGTATCTTCATCACTTCTGCAACAGATTTTGCAAGCTCAGGCAGAGGATCCTAGATCAACGTCCACACGTTCGTCTAAATTATTTGTTCCTCCCCAATTCTGAAGTGAGGTGTTGCAATGGGGTCATAACTCCAAGACGGCTGGTCACCCGGGGGTTAGGAAGACTTGCGATTTCCTCGAACGAATCTTTTGGTGGCCTGAGCTCCGTACAGGAGTTTGTGGCAGCCTGAGTTATATGCGCTCAGACGAAGGTGCCAAGGACGTTACTGTAAGGAATCGGGGAACACGTCCTTTGCGACGTGTTCCCTCCTTACCTGTCTTATTTCAGACCTCCGCTCTGGCAACAGCGCGTGCGCAGCTCTTCTAGTGTGCCGCGGAGCTTAGCTCCGCCCCCTCGGACGCACCGCACTTCTCTCACGAGCGGCTCGCACACGTGACAACATGCACGCTCCCCAGCTGCGTGGCTGCGCCTCTGCTCTGCCTCCCTTGCTATTGGTTCCTGTTTCCAATAAATACCCTGCTCTCACTCCCAGTCATTGCTGACATAACCTCTTGTAGCCTTGAGCTTCTACGTCCGTTGTGCCTTGCTCCATGCCCTGTGCTTTCTTGCAGTTAACCCTTCGTGTACCGACCTGGCTTGTCCTTGGAATCTCTCTGGCTATTGACCCCGGCTTACCCTTGACTCTGCGGATCTCTCCAACCCAGACCACGGCTATACGGACATCTACTATTCTGACCTCTCCAACCCCAGACCACGACTATACGGACTTCCACAATTCTGATCTCTCCAAACCCAGACCACGGCTAATGGACTTTGACTATTCTGAACTCTATACTCCAAGACTTCGGCAAGTATCGACTAACCCACTCTTTCCAACCCAGACCTGGCTACGTTTGACAATCTGCCTGCCAGGCATGCTTCCGCTGCTGTGGGTGCGTGGTTTACTACTTCCCCACCTCAGTACCAGGGTCCTGTCTTGCTCGTGGGCAGCGCAAGCGATACAGTTACCATGTGGATTGCTCCAACCCTTACCTGTCCCCACCTGCCCATGGACCAACCTCTCCATGGATTTTAATGTGGAGCTGCCTCCCTCCAGGGGTATGACTACCGACTCACACGACAAGCCCATTTTGTTCCTCTCAGTAAGCTACCCACAGCATTTGAACTATCAGAGATCTTTATTAAAGAGATATTCCGCCTCCATGGAGTCCTGATGGATATAGTCTCGGATCGCGGATCCCAATTCGTCTCTAGATTTTGGAAGGCCTTTTACCAAAGAATTACCATTCCCAGTCCAATGGTCTCACAGAAAGGACCAATTAGTCCTTAGAACAATTCCTCCGATGTTTTGTTTCTGAACTAAAGGACGACTAGGCTGATCTGCTCCTGTGGTCCGAGTTTTCCTGTAATTCCATGAAGCATGATTCAACACTGGAATCACAGTTCTTCTGTGTCTAGGGGTACCATCCCACTGCCTTTCCTCTTTCCAGTCTCCTCTCCGGAGTTCCTGCAGTGGATGACAAAATCCAAGAAATTCAGTTACTCTGGAAGAAAATCCAGGTCAATCTGACCAAAGCCGCTCTCCAGCAAAAACCCAGGTGGATAAACGTCGACGACCACCACCTCCGTTTCAAGTGGGAGATCAGGTCTGGCTGGCTATGTAAAATATCAGCTTGAAACAGCCTTCCTCCAAACTCGGGCCCAAGTTCATTGGACCTTATAAAATCTTGAAACAAGTCATCCCGGTGGCGTTCAAACTGGAACTTCCGGATACCTTAAGAATACCCCCCCATGTTCCATGTCTCCAACCTCAAGCCATTCGTCCAGAGCACCTTCCCTCCTCCCTCCTAAACTGTTCTTGGTGGATGGTCAGGAAGATTTTGAAGTAAGCCAGCTATTGGATTCCCGTAGATCCTGTGGCGGGCTACAGTACTTGGTCCATTGGAAGGGTTATGGACCCGAGGAAAATTCATGGATCAGGTCCAGGGATGTCCATACCTCCAACCTGGTCCAGGTGTTTCATCGAAAATTTCCTGCCAAACCGTCTTAGATCGCCCGGAGGTCTCTCTTCAAGAGGTGGGTACTGTAAGGATTCTGCTTGATCCGTGCCGGGTTTTAACTTCGGTTCAGGTTTTTTGTCTCTCCTGCCCTTTCTGCTCTGTGACCATTTTGGGTTCTGGCAGCCTGCTTTTATAAGGCTGCAGTTACCATAGGGAGTCGCCAAGCAAAGTTCTGTGTGTTTGCAGCTCCTGTCGGTCTTTGCAGTTACGCCGTATCCTCCTTGTTTTGAATTCCTGTTGCTGACCCTGGACCGTGACCTCGCTACCTTTCGCCTGGCCTGACCACCGCTTGCCTCCTTGACTTTGCACCTCTGTCGCCAGTCCTGACCCCTGCTTCCATACCGACTACGGATACTCTTACAGGACTATGTCCATGGGTTGTGGTCGGTTTATTTGTATGCCTACCTAAGCCCTGCGGGTCCACCTCCTGATTTGAGACGAGCACCATCACAGCAGTTAATCCAAAATTCGGCTGCTAGAATAATTTCACTTTCTCCCATAACCGTATCCACTCATCTCCTCCTTAAATCCCTCTCCTGGCTTCCCATCAAATTACCTATAAAGTTCTCCTCACCTTCAAGGCTCTCCACTCATCTGCTTCTTCCTACATATCAGCTTCGATCTCTCGCTATGCCCCTGCTCATCTCCAGCGCTCTGCACATAACTGTCTCCTTTCCACTCTTCACCTCTACAGCGCTCTCACCTTAAACCCTATTCCCTCGCTGCCCCTTACCTGTGGAACTCAATCACAATAAGTATACGCCAAGCACCTTCTCTCCCCACCTTTAAGAAAAAACCTTAAAACCCACCTCTTAAATAAAGCAGCCCAATAACTTGGACTCATGGCTATTGTCCCACAGTCACTCCGGCCAAGCACTGCCATCCACTGCACATATTCCCTCACCTGCTGTCTCTGTAAATCTCCCAACATACCACTTAGATTGTAAGCTCTCCAGGGCAGGGATTTCCTTTCCTATTGTCTGACTTTGTTGCGCTTATTGTATTATAATTCCCTGTATTGTCTTTGTAAAGTGCCGAGTACACTGTGGGCACTTTGAGATTTAAACACTGCACCATTATTCTGTTTCCCTTTTTTTTTTTAAATGTTATTCCTATCTCAAGACAAATTGTGCTCCTTTTGTCACTTTGCAATACAGGGATATACCAAATAAGGAAGGATGTTGATCCAGGGATAAATCTGATCGCCTTTATTGGAGTCAGGAAGTAATGTATTTATTCCCCATGTGAGACATCATTGGATCATGTTTCACTAGGGTTTTTTTTTTTTTTCCCCTTCATCTGGATCAATAAACTGTAAATACAAATATACAGTAGGCTAAGTACCTGTCATCTAAATTTTACATAGGTTGAACTCGATGAACATGATTTAACCATATCTGCTATGTAACAGCAAAATAAAACCTGATCTCTTTCAATGGGATTGTTACTCTGATAAATAAGACAGCGGTGCGCAAAGTGGGTGGCGTGAGAGGTTGCTGGGGAGCGCTGTGTTGCAGGGACCCCGCGCTCTTCCCCCAAGGCATTTAAATTAAATGCCGGGGGATCGCGTGAGGCCCCTGCAACTCTAAACTTACCTTGTCTCTGCCGGCATCAGGACTCGTGTCCATGGCAACGTGGCGTCATGTGACGTCACACGCGTCAAATGACATCGCGGGTCACGCGAGGTAAGGGGGTGGCGCACCACCAGAGGTGAAGAGGCAGAGGAGGCGCAGCAAAAAAAAGTTTGCGCGCCCCTGAAATAAGATTCTGTTTCTTGAACTTTTTGACCATAGTTTTGAAGCTGGGAGACTTTAGAATAGACCTCCATTGCATCTGCGTGACAATTTGTGGCCGAGACTGATGTGGCCACATCGATGGAGAACGTGTTCCAGTTTGACCAATTAAAGCATGTGTCTAGTGTAACCCCTCCTCTATTATTGCCATTCAGAATAGTTGATTAACAAGTTGACCTGGTCAAACAAACCTGAATGCTTAAAATCTTGGGCCAACATAACTTTTATAAGGACAGTCCCATATAGCAACCCCCCCAAAAGTATTGAATGGCCAATTAAAAAAAAAAATCCATTACCCTTAAATTGAAATGTAGATTGTTTCCCCCAGAAAATGTATATTATTTCTATTTTCTCCTAGACTTATGTCCTCTCTTCCCCATTGTCTGACAAGTGAGACCAATAACTAGTTTAGATAAAAACAAACAAAAAAAAAAAGGTGGATTAAAATGTGCCTGTACATACAAGTGATTAAAGTCCCAACACGTCACAAATGAGGTAAAAACCCTTCAAAGCATTTGGTTATTATGGAAATGAAGTTTAAAATATTTAAAACACTGATTTGATTTTAAAAGTCAAATCTCTTCCATGCCATGATTTCACTTCGGTTCTAGGAGGGACAGCCACTTTAAAGTAGAAGTCTACATTGCAAGTAAAACAAAAAAACAATTAAATATAGTTCCCTGTAAAAAAAATAATTAAGGCTTTTTAATATATATTTTTAGTGTCACTGGTATTGACACCTTTCCTAGACCGTAACCACTACAGATCATAATCACAAAGGAGATTCAAGATGGCCGAGTCTGCAAAAGCATGTTACCACGGAAACAATGAAAAGCAAAATACTTGCACATCCAGGTCCTAAGAATTCACTGCCCTTGCAGAAGAGAACATTGGCGTACAGAGCTATTGAAACCTCACAGGTTGTGTCATATGTCGCTATGGTAACATTCCAATTGCCATTGGAACTTAAAGCTGCAGTTCAAGCAATATCCTACATGTGTTTTATTTTTTTTTAATAAATCAGTTCTGTACTATGAGAAAATACTTGTAGCATTTGAAAAAAAATAAAAAAAAACCTTTTTAAAGACATGTTTAATGCATTCTAATGTAACAGGCATTTTTGTTCCTATAGCAACCATTTACAAAGTCACATTCCCTTTCCCTTCTGAAACAGCATCACCTTTTTGAGCCCTGCTCTCTCTCTAGCAGTGAACCAATTGAATCTAGTGCCTGCCTGGTCACATGATCTTCCCCACAGAACTTTGGCTGTCAGTGCAGCAGAAGAGGACCCAGGAGACATTTAGTGAACCCCCAGCCGAATCTTCAGCGATCGATTACAGGAGAACGGATCGATCAGCAACTTGGCTAATCACTTGGCAGTATGCAGATTGTATTGATGCACATATTGAATTTCTTTCGTTTTTTTAACGACAGCTTGAATTGCACCTTTAAATTCAAAACTGCCTTTTGTGCCAGTAACTTAAATAATAGACAACAAACTGTAATGCAGCATTTATTAAATGATAGGCAGATCTTTTTACAGTCGCATACTTCTGACTTACACATACAGCAGCTGTTTTGTATGCATTTATTTTCATACAAGAACATAAAAAACAGAGGAAGGGGCCCATGCATTTCTAAATCATGTATGTAAATTAATCAATTTTGTATAGTACTAAACATTAAGCACTCCTCTTTTTGACTTTAGTACAGCTTATTTTAAACGCAGACAAAAAAAAATTACAAGGGAAAATAGAAACGTTCAGCTTTGAATTGAAGTACACCCTCATCGCCATGTTCTGTTTGGAGCTCGATAGATGAAGCTGCAACAAGGTATTTAAGCTTTTCTTTTTTTTTTTTTACTAGGAAATAAAGGGTACTGCTAGAAAAATGTGGGTGTCTTACACGAGGCTGTGTCACAGCATTAAGTCTTATAAAATTCTGAACTTCTGTATATGGGTGAAAAATAAATATTTACAATAAGTAAACATGTAACAGGTATTTCACATTTAATCACTATCGTCGGAGCCGCGGTCCGACCGCTCGTTATTGGATGCTTCTTGCTCCGATTCGTTCCCAGAGCCCCTGCGCGACCCCTCGTTCCCAGAGCCCCTGGGCGACCCCTCGTTCCCAGAGCCCCTGGGCGACCCCTCGTTCCCAGAGCCCCTGGGCGACCCCTCGTTCCCAGAACCCCTCTCTGATTCTCTATCTGACTCTGCGCTGCGCGAGGCAGCTCGGGACTCATTGTCTGAACCGCCGGAACGGCTTCTTCTGGACTGCACGGAACCGTTGTCGGAACCGGAATAGGACCTCTGCCTCTTCCTTGGCCAGGTGGTGTTGTTATCAGAATCACCATCGGACTGTCTGGATCTCCTGGGGCTTCCGCCCTCGCTGTCCGATTTGTTGACTTTGTCAGAATCGCTTTCAGACACGATTTGCTTCTGGGGTTTCTTTGCATTGTTATCGGAATCGCTGTGCCGGACGTTTCTGAGGATAGGAGGGACCACTATTAGAATAGATACTTACGTCTTACACTCCTGTCACATTATTTTTACTTTGGAGTATAAAACATTGTTACATGCAGAAGCGAAGATGAGGAAATCCCTAGTGTACAAAGGATATTTCTATTCAGAAAACGTGATGTGCTGAAAATATTGGAAGTGTAAAAGTCATACACCTTGATAAACCGCTCCTGTAACGCGAAACGCGTAGGTGGTGCGCATTTGTTTGTCCTTTAGTCTATGAGACGTCAATAAAAACTTTTTTAATGGTACCACCTCGTGATGTTTGCTTTTGTTAGTGCTCTGATTTTCACCATCATTTTTGGATAACATTGGAAGTGAGATTATAAATCGTGTCACATTTTGCGCAAAATTTAGAAAAAGCTGGTCACAAACGGCAATGAATACTTGCAAGATACCCCCGCATCAGCTAAGATATATTAGTATCGGTGGTGCTCTCTAGGTAGGCATATAGACAACAACACAAAAGAAAATGTAACCTGGTTTGGGCACGCAGCCAAAGAACTGGATGATTGATGAAGATAATTAAAATAAACTTTATTTGATATCCAATTAGAGATAAAATAATGGTGGTTAAAACGAGAATTAAACGCAAACTTGATCCTATATAAAAACACTATATTAAATGTTTAGGATCGTAAGTGATAAGTTGCTGACGGGTAGATAGTTATCCTATCAACAACAAATGTGTGGATGTGCAAGTCCACAATAGAAAGGAGAATGTAAGTATCTCCTGCCCCAAAGTGAAGCCTCTTTGGGAGATTAAAGCGTTGGATATGCTTTAGGCCAGATCCATAGTGCCTTCGCCCGTGCGGAGGTGTGCGCGGCCGTGACGTCCCCGCTTGAAGCGGGTGCTTTTTTTGGCAATGGTAGGCGCGCCGTCGGTGGGCGTGTCTAGGGCGCGCGCCTGTGACGTAACGGAGCTGGTTCGCCCTCATTGGACGAACCGCTCACGTGACCAGCCTGTCGCGCCAAGAAATCAGTTTGAACTGATTACTTGCGCAATGCGCGCCCCCTCCCGCGCCCACACGGTCGGCACGATCTACGGTAGCATGGCCCCAGCCTTAGAAGCCTTGAACCATCATCCCATCACCAATGAGAAAAGCTTTTTAACGCTTTTAGGAGGAATCATTAATGACCAGTATAGGGTCAGTAAAAGTAAAGCAGAGAACAAGAAGACATTATATATATTGCAACAGTATAAATAGCTGAATCTTTAGCCTTACCCTTCATCGGCAATTTTGAGCTTATCTTCATCTGAGGAATCATCGCTGGAGGAAATAATGGCTTTAGATTTGATTTTTCCCCTCATGGAAGGTGGAATATGCTCATTTCTGGCCGGCTAAAAAAAATAAAATGGACAGCAAATGATTCACACCGATCTGGTTAAATTGACACCACAGTAAAGTTGCTAAAGGGCCGAGGGAGCAGCTCAGTGAGTAAAGGCGTCGACTGATAATGACACCCTGCGTTTGAAGCAGGGGAGTCTGGTTCCCATCCCGGTGTCAGCTCCTTGGGCAAGTCACTTTCTCTCTCTGTGCGGCAAAATCCAATGTACCATGCTGCGTACCGCACACTATACTGTAATTGTGACGCGCTTTGAGACCCATTGGGAGAAAAGTGCTCTATGAAATAAATTAATGTTAATTCTTTAAGATGGGCTGGATACTGTATGGTCATGTGCCGAGGGACTGCGCAAGGCCTCTGTAACTCACCGTGGCTTCCAGCGACATGTCGTCATGGCAACGCAGCATCAAATGACGGTGTAGGGTCACGTGCCGTCATTTGACACTGGAGCCAAGGTGAGGGGGGTGGGGGGTGTGGGGCGCGAGTGGCAGCATGCAGGTGGGCACAACATCTGTTTTGAACCGAAAAATACGTTTGAATGCACACCTGCTTTAAAACACTGTTCTCCCTCTTGCCTCACCCTCCTAACAGGTATTATTACTATATTATTGCTCTGTATAGTGTCTCTGCAAATATCGTGAAGCCATTTGCTGCACCAGACCAACTTTTAAATAGTTAACGTCACCGATTATCCAAATGTTTGTGAAAAGCAATGGATACCCAGCACGGAACCCCAGGATCGCTGGACATTTGAAAGCAACAGTAATAGGCTACATTTCTTGTAAGTAACAAACTTCAACGGATAAAGAAAAAAACAGCACCTTCGCTCTCTTGTTAGGCAGACGCTTCTTAGCTCGGGGATCATCATCGTCCGACCCTCCGCCTTTTTGTGGTCTACACGCATACAGAAAGACAATCAGAAAACTTGCAGCAGCTTAGTATCTACAATGGAAGTGTCATTTGCAGCACTCTGCTTTACAGCCCCAGGGATACACGTGAGCAGTGGATAAGGTCACATTATCGCATGGCAGCGCTGTGCTGCTGAAACACATCCAAGAAGCCTGTATTAACTGCCGTATACGTGACGCATACAGAACATTCCCAGAACTCGTCTGTTACTCTACACTGCACCGAATTGTAACCGTTTATCACCAGAAAAGGAAGAATAAATCTACCAAAGAAAGATAGCGTTTGTTCGCATCACACAGAGTATATGAGATGTGTTTTAGTAACACATAGCCTCAGTGCAATTCTGGGGGTCATCCACTAAAGCGCTGGAACTCTCACTGGCCGGGATGTGGCGGTAACGGCCATTGACTTGAATGGCAATTGCTGCCAGATCAGGGCATGATACCACGCGTCAGAACGATGAATTCCAGCCACCGAGTGATGGCAAATACACAGCTGAATAACTGGTCTCGTTTGAATCCAGTAACATATTGGCAAATAAAAGAACTTCCCCACCTTACTATGCCATGCCCATAAAGAATAGAGAAATCAGGCTCACTATGCTAAATAACGGGGCGGTCAGGAAGTACTGAACATAACCCAAGTGTTACCTCCTCCTCTTTTTCTTCCTCTTGTCGCCATCGGCGTCATCTCCGCCTTCTTCGCTGCTACTAGCCTTCTTCCTCCTTCTCTTTCTGGGAGCCAGGTCCATATCAGAATCGTCATTTACAAACTCCTCAAATTCCCCTGTTTTTTTGGACCTCTAAAAAAACAACACAAAAAAGACAGAATTTCCAACAGCGCCGTGGACCAGTACCGGGCCGTCCACCGACGGGCTCCTGAAAAGTCTGAAGCCAGTCCAAGTTCTTCTCAAAGACCTCTTGGATAGATAGATTTTATATATAATACATAATATAATATATATAATATATATAATATATATATATATATACCATATATATATATATATATATATATTTAACATGCAAAAGCCCAGTTTGGCAAAAAGGACTGTGGGTGTATTGGAACCAGACTAAGGAGCACAGATACAGAATGATACACGGTGTGGAAATCTAAACGGCTGTGGCGCATGTCTCATTTACAGAACAATGAGAGAATTACCAGAGATGCTTTTTACCGGTGCATTCCAGTGAGCGGGGAGGGGGGTTGGAATTCATAGACGGCAAAGAAGCTAATGGTGTCAACATTCTAATCACTCACTCGTGCCAAGCAATGGGAGATGGAGAGCGACCATGGAGCCAATGTGTAGATTATTCTGTGCATGCTCTGCTTACAGCTAAATGAACCTTTAGGAATAGACTGCTCAAGACCAATAGTGAAGTGTAAGCGAGTCGGAGCTACACCCGGGGTGGGCAACTCCAGTCCTCAATGGACACCCAACAGATCAGGTTTTCAGGATATCCCTGCTTCAGCACAGGTGGCTCAGTCTTCCACTGATTGAGCCACCGGTGCTGAAGCAGGGATATCCCAAAAGCATGACCTGTTGGTGGCCCTGGAGGACTGGAGTTGTCCAACCCTGTGCTACACAATATTAAATACAACAAAGAAGGAATAGTCCCAAAGATACCCACCTCCCCCCTCCAGTTTTATTTGGTTTGAATTATTAGCGTTAATATATAATATATATTTTAGGATATGATCTATTAAATGTTAGGGTTTTAACTATGGTCATGAACACTTTTTATTACTGAATAAACGATTATGACTAGTGTGCACACACTAGTAAGAGATATCTTAGAGATTCTTAGATTGTAAGCTCTTCAGGGCAGGACTCCTTTTCCTATTGTTTTATGCCAGAAGCGCTTATTCCCACTATGCGTTATAATATTATGTCACGTGTGTGTGTATACACACACACACACACACACACACACACACTCATGTAGTGGACGATGAGATCGGAAGAGCGTCGTCCACTACATGTAACCCATGTAGTGTGTGTGTGTGTGTGTGTGTGTGTGTGTCAGCAATGCCTAAGGTTTCTGACTCTAGGTTTATAAAAAAAATCGGCATCAGTCGTTTTTGTTGTTGTTTCCAAATGCCTCCAACTGGCCCTGGATTAAAAGAGAACTTTTTAAAAACCTTATAGACCCCTCCGATATAATCTTTAGAGTTTTTTTCCTCCACTTCACGGCTTAATTGCTGGAACCACTATAAAAAGTTGAAGACTATGAAGGCTGCTTCTCTCAGGGTGCGTTCCCAGCTTTTTCCAAAGAACACAACATGATTAACCATAAGTCAATCAAATCGAGCTTTCATGTATTAGATGGCAACTACACGAGCCGAAGCAGTGATAACTTGCCATGTATGCTTAATATTATAGCATGGTATGGAAAAAGTGTCAATACACATTGCAGAACACAATTTTCTTAATATAAGGTTTGTATAATACAATTATTGTGTTGATTAGTATAGGATGAATCTTGGCCGGTTAAGAACCCCCACCCTCCCCGCCCAATAATAACATTACCATCTGAACAGCGCTGATGTACTGTTTCTGCTCCACGTAGATATGGGCCAGGTTCAACCAAACGTCACTGATATCAGCAGTTGCTTCTCGGACTTGGGCAAACACGTCACGTGCTTCTCTGACATACCCTTTGTGCGCCAACACCGCCCCTTTACATGAAGTAAAAAAAAAAGGAAAAGAATAACGATAAGAGGTTCAAGATTTCTTTACTTGCACATGTGCCTGACTGGCTGCACCCGGTGTGTTAACGGCCTGATGAGGAAGGACAGAAGAGCAGGCCTGCACTCGAATAAATTATATAGTCTGTAAGCCCTAACACCAGAACTATATATATATATATATATATATATATATATATATATATAATATATATATATATATATAGCCGTGATGTCATCCCTTGTGTCTTCCTATTGCCCGGGTGTAACCAGGACCTTTAAAATGCAGAGATACCGGCACCCCCAATAAAGGTAAGTATCAGCTCCAGAAACCCCCCCTGCTTCAAGCCTATTTTTTTTTTGAATAAATACATGTCGCTTGACTGCTCCTTTAAGCAAACGGGCACTTGGCAATGAACAGTTAACAACCCATGCCTTTGTCCTGCTTTCCCCAACGCCGTGAGCTAGCCATCTTCATGTGTAATAGTTATCAAAACTGATTTAGCACGAAGACCTAATGCAACTTTAATTGTGCTTCAAGTCACTAGACTGCAATCAGCCTGCTTTTAAAAGAAGGATAAACATACAGAATTTGTGCATGTTAAATGCTATTTAATAGATCCAAAAGTAGAAAGGCTGCGGCCGCTCGGGAATTGAAGAACAGAGGTGCTTTTATTGAGGTTTCACATTTCTCCTATGCGTTTCGTTCCCAGCTTCAAGCCCTGACGACTGGGCTCGAAACGCGTAGGAGAAATATATAACCTCAATAAAGGCATTTCTATTCAATTCTACGTTTGAATCTGTTACAATACGGGATCTACTGCAGGATTCGACCTCCGACAGTATTTGGCGCACCGCCGTTATTCGTTCCGGTACAGCGAGTACTAGGAGTGCTAAGCAAATCTTTCTCTTCATGCAATACATAGACACAGGGCGTTAGCAATGTCATTACCTATGCCATTTGCGGCATACAGGTTCTTAGAGTCGTTCCTCAGTACTTGCTTGTAGATGGCCAGGGCTCTGTCTTGGTGACGCTTTTCCTGCAGGGAAACAAAGCGCCTTAGCATACCTGATGGATCCACATTGCTTCGTGTGCGTTACATCAGTGAGATGTGTCATAGGGCAGGCATAAGTTACAGGGCTCCATGTTAAAATGGATGCGAAGTAAAGAGTGACTCACTGTGCCTGCTCAGTTGCATGTCATTACCCAGAATCCCTGGCTGCAGTGGAAGCACCGTATGCGAAGAGATAATGGAGAAAGACAGGGATGCAGACCTGTCTGAGACATGCAAATGCACCGCCGGGGGTATTTGTATGTATTGTACGCTGGAGGGTTTGTCACTTTCTTTTTTTACCCACCATAACTTGTTTAATGTCCAATTAGTCAGATGCAAATCAAGGACATCTATAAAATATTTAGAAATGGTGCACACCGACTGTAAGCTGGATTCAGAAATAAGCGTGATACCAACAACCCTCACACAATCTTTAACCCCGAGTGGTTATTAGGGTGTGTGTTGGTTAGGGTGAAAAAAACTACGTAGCTAAAGATTCCTCACTAGCAGTGCTGTCAGTATATGGAAAATAAACCTAGATGGAAACACAGGGTTGGCCAGTTTACCCTAAATAAGCACCTTGAAATTTCAACTGTTCCAATACTATTCCTTTAAATCAGAAATAATGACATCCCCTCGCTCAGCCCATGTCATCGCGTCGTAATGAGTTTAACAGCGCACATTGGAGAAAAACAGGATCCTTCTCTACTGATTCATGTATTAATCTAAACCCAATGACTTGCTCCTTAGCATGTTTTCCATGGTACATAGTTTTCTTAACTCCATGTTTTCTATGGTACACTGCACAACAACACATGGAAAAGCCTCACCCCCCCTCTTCCTCCCCTTCCCCCCTGAGAGGGCTAACAAAGTATTCTGAAGGTTTCTTTTGAACATATTAAATCCACTTGAATGAACGCTATAGTAATAAACTCCATGCTCACTGGGGTCATTCGGGAAATTTAGAGCTGAAGCATTCTCTCCGTTTGTTGATCCCTGGAGCCTCCTATGAACATAGAAGAGGAAACTATTGCCAAGTGAAAGGTACCTTCTCCCTGTCCCGGGTGGGCTGGTGGAGAGTTTGCAGCCACACGTTGCCCAGCGCCAGCATAGAATAGGTGTCGTTTTGGGTGGACGGCTGCTTCAAAATGCGCTCAAACTTCTTCTGCCCGGGTCCCCATTCTTGTTTTGCCAAATGAAGGTTACCAATCAAGGACCAGGCATCTGGGTGATCCTGAAACACAGCACAATGCCAGCTTTCAACTGCGGGGCGGCGTTTCGATAGCCTGATGGCAGTGATCACAACCCTCTAAATTAATGGTTCCCAACACCAGTCCTCAAGAACCCCCAACAGGTTAGGTTTTAAGGATATCCCTGCTTCAGCACAGCTGGCTCACTTATATTGAGCCACCTGTGCCAATGCCAGGCATAGCTTTAAAACCTGACCTGTTTTGGGGTTCTTAAAGGCGCAATCAGGGAGCTTTTTATTTTATTTTTTTACATTTAACATTTTTAACACCGGATTGAAGCTGAACCCCATTAATATCGGCTCCAGGCACCCGCTGCTTCCAGACATACTTACCGCCAAAGGGGGTGACGGTATCTCTCGGCTTTTTAAAGCCCCGCATCACACGGGCCAATAGGAAGCCGTACCGAATGACATCACAGCCTCCTATTGGCCCTCAAGGCGTGGAGCTTAGAAAAATCGGCCACATTGTGAACAAACCTACCCAGCCAGAGTGGCTAGCAGCACTACAGATAGGTTTGTGTCTCTGGAAGCGCAGGGTGTCCCTGGAGCTGAAATTAACAGGGATCGGCTATGGAGACCACCCTGCTTCAATCCTGTGTAAAAATAACAGAGTGTGCGTGTGCGCCGATCACGCGCATTTTAAGTGAAGCTTCTTTGTCTTTTGTCACTGTTTTGACACAGAAATTGTATTTGTGATGGTGATGTTTTTAATTAAAAATCAAAAACACAATTTCAGTGCCAAAACACAAAGAAGTTGGACTTATAACGCGTTTTAGCTGTTTGCACTTCTATATTTATAGTAACTGTGAATTCCGTGTGCGCGCGTGCGTGTCCGCGTGTGCGCGCGTGCGTGTCAGCGTGTGCGCGCGAGCATGCGCGCGCGTCAGTGTGTGCGTGCCAGTGTCAGTGCGTGTGTGGTCTCCGTGTCCTGCTGAGGCGGGCCAGCCACGTCTCCTGATGCCGCTCTAGGGACTGAAGTTGAGAACCGCTGCGCTAAAGAAAGACATTTTGAGATAGCCACGATTATTTCTCACCTGATTAATCTGAAGAGCTTCTTTAAACCAATCGGAGGCCTCGTAGAAATTCCCTTTGTCTCTTGCCATAGCTCCTAGACGCAAATAGCCTGAAAAAGGACCCGACACGAAAAACATGAAGAGGCAAACTCTCTGGGACACGTCGCTGCCGCTGTCCTGAAAAGCAATGCCGAGTATCCTTAGATCCCTGAACGCCCCTCCACATTAAATGATTATTATTTGTATGGCGCCAATATATTCTGCAGAATAGTACAACGACAGTCATTGGTTCAATGGCTTACACCAGGAGTGGCCAACTCCAGTCCTCAGGGGGCCACCAACAGGTCAGGGTTTAAGGCTATCCCGGCGGGGGGAGCTTCAGGAATCACTTCCACAGCACCGGAGCAGGTAAGCAGTGTCTATATGAGCCGCCGGGGAACCACCTGACCGGAGCAGGAGCGTTCCTATTGGACAGACGGCTGTCCAATAGGAACGTTCCGTCTCCTGCTCCGGTCACGTGGTTCCCCGGCGGCTCACACAGACACTGCTTACCTGCTCCGGTGCTGTGGAAGTGATTGCTGCAGCTCCCCCGCCGGCTGAAGACACCTCTGATGCTGCCACCGTCACAGGACTGCTGCTGCTGGTCCTAGATGTCGCCACCACCCTGCAGATAAGTGCCAAACCGGGTAATCGGGTACCCGACTGAGTAGAACCTTTAATTTTGGCCGGGTGCCCGTTACTCGTTTTTTTTTATTAATTGAGGTCCCGGTCCAACACTAATAGACATGTGTTAAAAAGCACCAAGAGCCTGTGCCAAGAATCTGCAATTATGGCTTTCCAGCTCAATTTCCTCCATACATACTTGAAGATACCTCTCCTCTAATTCCTACGTGTAGTTACTCAGACATATCCGAAAAGGTCTTTTAAAAGCATAGAAATAAGGACACAGGAAAGTGGGTCACATCGCTATTATCGGCCGTCACATCTTTGCATGATATATAGTATTAAAGAAGCAAGTGTTGCAGTGCTCCCAGCGGGACACTGCGTCCGCGTTGCAAGCTGTAACAATAGACAAATGTTACCTTGGGTAAAATAAGGTTACATTGTATTTGAGGCATTGCGCAGACCGAAGGATTGATTCAGTGTCGGCCATTACATGAACCCAGGGAGCAGGCTATTTCGCTGACCGATCACAGGAGAACGGATCTATCGGCAGCATAGGTAATTAGTTTTTCATTAAAAGGTAATCAAAGGCTGCATATAACAAAAGGTGCCTCGTGAGTACTGCTGCTTTTAATAATAGGCTGAGTAAAAGGCTGGAGTACCAGGTGTATGTGATGTCAGAAAGAGGGCCGCCCCAGCACCGTTAATCTGAACGAACGTGAAGAATCAAGTTTACAAGAGCAGAACGCGGAGCGACGCGAGAGGGACTCACAATCAACGTAGTTGGGATGCTCTCGCAAAATGTTCTTGTAGAGCTTCTCGGACTCGTGGAAATCACACAGAGCCTCGTACAGCCTGGCCAGGTTATAGGTAGTGGTGACCGAGATGGCGTTGTAGTAATGCTCATCGTGTTCAGCTTCTGCCTTGGCCCGGTCCAGCGAAGCCAAGAAATACTTCTACAAAAAGCAACAACAGAACCGGAGTGTCTCACGCAAACATGCAATCAAGTTTCAGGTATTGAAAGAAGCCGGGGGGAGGGGGGAGAAAATATATGGTACATGCGACACTATATAGTGATCCGGGGTACCTCACCAAACCTCAAGACATCAAAGCCCCTGCCTTTAACAAAACATAGACCTCAAATGTAGGCATTGAATGTAGACGGTGAAAGAGAGGCCTGCAATGTATTGCAGAGCACCACAGAACTGTCACCATTGGCAAATGGCCCAGCCCAATAGATTGTCAGCTCTCCGGGGCAGGGATTTCCTTTCCTATTGTCTGATTTTGCTTGTTGCGCTTATTGCATTATAATTACCTGTAATGCATTGTCTCTGTTGTAAAGCGCAGAGTACACTGCGAGCGCTATATAACGCTATACATACAATGCATTGCAGCCCCTCTGATCCGAAAGTGATCGTTCATGGATTTCTGAAAAGCTACAGACATTATTCCCAGGGTTCCAGTCATCCCTCCCTAGGACCAAAAAATGACTAAGGCTGCGTCCATAGAGGGGGGAGCCGCGCTCCTCCACGCTGAGGTCGTCTGCGCAATCAGGAGCGATTGCATGAACTAGCAGACGAGCCAGCGTGCGCGATCGGGAGGCGAGGCACCGACGTCACTGGGCAAATAGCCCGCGAAGTGCCGTCATGGCGCGGTGACGCTGCTTCGCTCTGATTGGAGGTTTTCAGCCGACAGCGCGCTCAGAAACAGGTTCTGCTGTCGGCTGAAAATCCTCATTGAGGATGGCGGGGCTCATCGCGGAGCGTCCGCACGGCTCAGCGCGGACTGTCCTTCTATGGACTCCGCCTAGTGGAGGTGACATCTGGTTGATTGAGGCCTTTTTAAATTTTTTAAACAAAAATCAGGCATAATTTGTAAACGTGATGAACAGGCTCTCCCCCACCCCCCCTTTATTTTATTGTCTCTCTGATAAGAACAGGGTGGGGTAAGGGAGGGTGCAATAAGGGGAAAGAAACCCCTTCACTGAAACACTTCCCCATTCGGAGGCTTCCCCCCAAGAAATGCAATTTCTATTTAACCCCCCTCCAAAGCAAAAACATGTTTGCCATTAGCACGGCGAGAGCAGTTTAGGGAAGCCAATTACCCTGTTAAATGTGTTATCAAAAGGTTCTTTCTGGCAGCAACGGGGGAATCAGACATTTACACCATGTCAATGTTTCAGTAGGAAAATGATACAATACAACGTCATGTAAGCTACTGAAGAACAGAATGTTTCCATAATAAGCATCCTTGGGACAGTCAAGCCCACGCAGGCAAATAAAAGGCCTTGTTACTCGTAAGCCCGTGATGGGATCTATTATTATGGAGACAATGCTATTAGCATCCTTTGGCACAGCACTAGATCAACAGTCAATGCCAGAGGCATCTTTATCATAGCTCACAAGCCGCTCTGTACTAGGGTTGGCGATAATAAAAGAATGCCCACGGTTACAATATGTATCGCGATAAACTACCAGTTTAAAAAAAAAAAAAATCAAGTTATCAAAATGTCTCTTAACCCCTTCCTCTCCCCCAAGAGACATTATGGCGGAGGAAGGAGGTTAAGAGAGACATTTGGGAGGGGGAGGAAAGGGTTAAGTGACATTTGGGGGAGAAAAGCGTTAAAACAGACACTGTGGGAGAGGAAGGGGTTTAAGAGACACTGGGGGGGGGGAGAGAGAGGAAGGGACACCTTCCAATCACTATGGACCAGATCCCGATCAGAGGCTCAGACATGAAAAGCTCTCCCACTCAGGACTGTGCGCCTGTAAATTCTGCCACGCGCGCCTCCGCGTACTGTTACTGCACAGGATGTGAATACACCAAGCCCCCCACCCCCCGCACCTTTGCTTCTCCCAGGTTTCCCAGTCGGAAATGAAGGGCGCCCACATTATTAAGGATCTCGGGCGGGACGTCGGCTTGGACCTTCTCCTGCAGGATGCGCGTGGCGGTGCCATAGGCGGAGAGGGCGTTCTACAAGCGGAACACAACGTTATATACAGTGACGTTTGTACAGAAAACATGGCGCCAAAGAGGCAAAAGGTCAAAATCGCACCATGCGTCACCAACAGGGCGAGTACCTGAATGTCCGTCTGTTCCAAGATTTGTGCCAATTCAATCCAGGCCTCCACGTCATCTGGATACTGCTCCGTCACCTTCTTCAGGTGGCTCTGAGGAATGCAACAAGAGCCCTAGTTAGGAACTCACCCCATGCCAGGAAAAAACTGTACTTGAATGAAACGAGATAGATAAAGAGATTATATAAAAAAGGGTGTATCCCTCACTAAAGGGCAATTTTTAGAAAACGATATATATATTTTTTAACATTTAAATTATTACGGTTGTCAACTACAGTTTTTCCAGTGCTTAAAGCGGCAACACAGGTTTCATTTATTTGTTTTTTTTATTACAGGATTGAAGCAGGGGGTCTCCGGAGATGAACTGCGTTCATTTCAGCTCCGGGGCCCCCCTAATTCCAGAGATACTTGCCTCCGGAGCAGTGCCGGTATCTATGCAGGCAGGGAACTATGGGCCCAACAAAATGGCGGCGTTTAAATGTCCTGCGTCACGCTGGCCAATAGGAAACCGTGACGTCATCCGGTGCGGCTTCCTATTGGGCCTCGTGACTGGGATATTTAAACTGCACCTCCTACAGAGGTAAGTATCTCAGGAAGCAGGGGGTCCCCGGAGCTGAAATTAAGGTGGGTTCAGCTCCAGAGACCCGCTGCTTCAATCCTGTAATAATAATAAAAAAATTAAATTTGTACTGCTGCTTAACAGTAGTCTGTCCTATAACAGCAACAGTCACTTCTTCCGCAGCGCCATCAGGATGGCGACACACTGCATTAAAGCCAATAGAAACTCACGCATACTTTGCAAGTTGTCGTTCCAAGTAAAAACACCGCTTTGTTACCTTTGCGATGTCCCGTTTCTCTTGATCATCAGAAGCGGCGTAAAGCGATCCGAGGATTTTCATGGTCTCGTAGTTGTTGGGATAGGCCTTGAGCACCTTTTCGAAGCACTGCGCTGCGTTCTCCTTGTCCCCTCGGTAAATATACATCTGGCCCAAGCCAAAAAAGGGCAACACGAACGATGCAGAAGCAAACTGGGTGGCTTGGTAGTAGTACTGGAAGGCCTGGTCGTAATCCTCCTGGGATTGAGAAACAAACACGATTAGGCCCAGTGTTTCTCCATGGTAACAGGCCCAGTGTTCTCCATGGTTCCAGGGCCAGTGTTTCTCCATGGTACCAGGCCCATTGTTTCTCCATGGTACCTGGCCCGTGCACACCTGAAGGCCCCCTAACATTAACAGTTAGGCCCAAGGTGGCGGCGTTTTGGTCGCAGCCAAACGTACCATTCCAACTACATGGGGCTAGGGTCTGCCTGCTCACTCTGCAGCCCAATATACCTTAACCCTTTCACTCCAAAAAACAGGACCTGCAACACATCCCAAGGACACAAACCAGCAGAGATTTCTAAATCTGTATGCAACAGATCACTAGGTTATATATCAGCCCTTTGGTGCAAGAATAACCTGAAATGCACGCCAGAGCACACGCACGCCAGAGCACACGCGCGGCAAAAAGAGTAAGAACAAAGAACTCCAATTATAGGGCAAAATATATAAAAAAATAACTGACCTTGAGGTTATGTCTATGTTCTGGAAACTTTGTGATGGTCCAGTGTCCAACTTCTTCTATGGTATGGGGGCTTTCAAAGGACAGATTGGGAAGACACTGCAGACCAGTCTGCTGGTGTAGTATTTAACGCGTATCTGGTACAACGGCCTACTCTGATTCTATTATTTATTACCATTAGCAGAATGATGGTATGCAAGAGTCTACTTAATCCCGGACCCAGGCGTCTCCAAGGCTCTGAAACTCAGGAACAGGCCTTGAACAGCACACGGGATTCGCAACAACCCGGCAGCTGTTAGACTGTCATGTCTTACCTGTACGTGGAAAGATCTGGCCAGCTGGTAGCAGCTCTCTGCCTGCATGGCTTCCACCTCTGTGTTATGGAAAGCATGAAGGGCCAAGTGCTGCACTTTGCTGTAATCCTGCAAAAGAAGAGGAATTGTGAAAGAGTTCTTTTAGCAGCACCAACCATGTTCAGACGACATACATATGCAAGCTTAACCCTGGGAGAGGAATCAAGGTCATACAAAGGTTTCAGTGGACAAACGATCATTTACTTCTATACACACACACACACACACACACACACACACACACACACACACACACACACATACAGAGACACTGTACCCTTATAATATGTATCTTATAATATGTATCTTATAATATGTATCTTATAATATGTATCCTTATAATATGTACCCTTATAATATGTATCTTATAATATGTATCTTATAATATGTATCTTATAATATGTATCCTTATAATATGTATCTTATAATATGTACCCTTATAATATGTATCTTATAATATGTATCTTATAATATGTATCTTATAATATGTATCTTATAATATGTATCTTATAATATGTATCTTACAATATGTACCCTTATAATATGTACCCTTGCTACATGAAAGATGATTGAAGAAAGAATAATAAAGAATGCTGAGTTTTGAACTGAAGCAGATTTCCTGATTATATCGAATGGAGGCTTTTCTAACAATACTCAGTAACACGTGCCTGGTACCAGAGTGAGACACACAGTGACACATATGCTGGGTCCAATAGTGATACAGAAGGAGTGTCTTACAGTGACACACACACTGACACACAGGGTTGCACAGTGACCCACACCAACACATGCAGTGTGTAACAGACAGTGACAAACACAAGGTCTCACGGGCACACACACCGTGACAAACGCATGCAGGAAGTAAAACCCCGCGGGGGAGAGAATGCGCCATGCACTGCTGAAAGGGAGCGATGGAGACTGGATCGCTCAAACATTGTTACAAATATTTATTTGGCCATCAGCAACATAGTAACAATAAAGAGAACAAGCAGAAGAACCTCTGACGCGTTTCGCGCATGTGTGCACTGCTCATTCTTTCACCCGTGGGATTTTACTTCCTGCATATGACTACAAGCTGGGAGCATGCTACCTCCGTATAACAGCATGGTCGTGAGAAAACGGGAAGTGATTGTACCCTTATATTCACTCTTATTGTCCCAGTCTGACTCCAGGAGATATTACCTTTATGTCGTGAGGGGGTCTGTATTTACCCCTTTGTGGTATTCTATAGATATCCTGCCTCTGGGTGCAATTATTAAGGGGGTTTTCTTCAATCTGGGAGTATAAATGACTTTACACATGTACAAACTCCTCATGCTTATCTGGATAGATTGCATCTACAAATGTTATAATAACATATGTAATATACTGTATGTCCTGCGTGGAACACAGAGTATGGGACATTATGTGTGTGCTCCAGAGCACTAATATTGGAAACAGTACTCCTTCTTTTTCCATTGACATTAACACAGGGTCTCACAGTGACACAGTGTCACACACACAGGGTCTCACAGTGACACAGTGTCACACACACAGGGTCTCAAAGTAAAACAGTGTCACACACACAGGGTCTCACAGTGACACAGTGTCACACACGCAGGGTCTCACAGTGACACAGTGTCACAAACACAGGGTCTCACAGTAACACAGTGTCACACACTCAGGGTCTCACAGTGACATAGTGTCACACACACAGGGTTTCACAGTAACACACACACCCAGGGTTTCACTAGGACACACACACAGTGACATACACGCAGGGTCTCACAGTGTCGCACACACTGTGACACGCAGTGGCACATATTCAGGGTCTCTGTCACACAAACAGGGTCTCAGTGACACACACACAATCTCACATTAATACACACAGTGACAAAAATACAGGGTCACAAAGTGAAACAAATACAGTGAAATACAGAGGGTCTCAAAGTGACACACACAGGGTTTTACAGTTTCACACACACATAGCGACACATATTTACACCCACACAAAGGGTTAACACACTGATACACACAGTGACACACATGCAGGGTCTCAGTGTCACACACACAGGATCTCCGTGTCACACACACAGTGATACACATGCAGGGTCTCAGTGTCACACACACAGTGATACACATGCAGCGTCTCACAGTGACACACACAGTGACACACATGCAGGGTCTCAGTGTCACACACACAGTGATATACATGCAGGGTCTCACAGTAACATGCACACAGGATCTCACAGTGACACACATGCAGGGTCTCAGTGTCACACACACAGTGACACACACAGTGACACACATGCAGGGTCTCAGTGTCACACACACAGTGATATACATGCAGAGTCTCCCAGTAACATGCACACAGGATCTCACAGTGACACACATGCAGGGTCTCAGTGTCACACACACAGTGACACACATGCAGGGTCTCAGTGTCACACACACAGTGATACACATGCAGCGTCTCACAGTGACACACACAGTGACACACATGCAGGGTCTCAGTGTCACACACACAGTGATATACATGCAGAGTCTCCCAGTAACATGCACACAGGATCTCACAGTGACACACATGCAGGGTCTCAGTGTCACACACACAGTGATACACATGCAGGGTCTCAGTGTCACACACACAGTGATACACATGCAGAGTCTCCCAGTAACATGCACACAGGATCTCACAGTGACACACATGCAGGGCCTCAGTGTCACACACACAGTGATACACATGCAGGGTCTCACAGTGATACACACAGTGACACACATGCAGGGTCTCAGTGTCACTCACACAGTGACACACACGATCTGTTTCACAGTGAAACATACATTGAAACAAATACACAGGGTCTTAAAGTACATTGACACACACAAACACCGTCACATACACACAGGGTTTCACAGTGACACACATAATGGTACACACAGGGTTTCACAGTGACACACGCACAGTTACACACACAGCATCTCACAGTGACACACGCACAAAGTGACACGTAGGGTTTCACAGTGACACACACACACACAGGGTTTCAGTTTCAAAGACACCTTGATAAATACATACATGGTCTCACAGTGACACACACACACACACACACACACACACACACAGTAGCACACATGGTCTAACAGTGACACACACAGGGTTTCACAGTATTAAAGACAATGTGACACACATGCAGGGTCTCGGTGACACACTGATACACAGGCAGGGACACACAGTTACACAAAGAGGGTCTCGCAGTGACTCACACATGTCACAGTGACACATTAAGGGTTTCACAGTGAAACACTCATTGACACACACAGCGTCTCACAGTGACACAGGGTTTCACAATATCACAGACACCGTGACACATACACCGTTAACAGTGACACACACGCATGGTCTCACAGTGAAACACACATGGTCTCACAGTAGTGACACACACGGCGACACACATGCAATGACACACACAAGGTTTCACAGTAACACACACAGGGTCTCACAGTGAAAAACAATCTCACACATCTCACAGTGACACACACAGTGACACAGCTGCAGGGTTTCACAGTGACACACATGCAGTGACATACAGAGTTTCAAAGTGTCACACACACACACACACACACACACACACACACACACACACACACACACACACACACACACACACACACACACACACACACACACACACACACGTTACATAGTAGATGAGGTTGAAAAAAAGACATAACGTCCATCACAGGGTTTCAAGATATCACAGACACCTTGACACATACACAGTCTCACAGTGACACACACACACACACACACAGTTTCGCGGTGACACACATGCACAGTCTCACAGTGACACACATACACAGTCACACACATGCATGGTCTCACAGTGATACACAGTCTCACAGTGACACACATACAGTCTCACAGTGACACACATACACAGTCTCACAGTGACACACATATTTTCTGCATTCTATATTTATAGTAAACTGTGAATTCCGTGTGCGCGCGCGTGTCGAGGGCGGTGACGCGCGTCAAGCGTGTCAGCGGTGCCCGAGCATGCGCGACGCGTGAGTGTTGTGGCGTGCCAGTGTCAGTGCGTGTTGTGGTCTCCCGTGTCTGCTGAGGGGCGCCAGCACAGTACTCCTGATGGCGCTCTAGGACTGAGAAGTTGAAGAACCGCGCGCTTAAAAGAATGGGGGCGGGAGACATTTTAGATAGCCGACGATGATTTCTCGTACCTATTAATCTGAACGAGCTTCTTTAACAAAATCGGAGGCCCTCGTTAGAAATTCTCCTTTTTGTATCTGCCAGCTCCTGACGCAAGTAGCCTGAAAAGGACCCGACACGAAAACATGAAAGAGGTCAAACTCGCTGGGAAACGTCCTGCTTGCCGCTGTCCTGAAAACAATGCCGAGTAGCCTAGATCCTGAACCGCTACCCTCCACATTAATGATTATTATTTGTAATCTGGCGGCCAATATATTCTGGCAGATAGTACAAACGACAGCATTGGTTCAATGGATTACACCAGGAGTTGCCAACTCCAGTCCTCAGGGGGCCACCAACAGTCCAGGGTTTTTAGGCTTTATCCGCGGGGAGCTTCATGAATCACTTCCAAGCACCGGTCGAGCAGGTAAGCATGTCTAATGAGCCGCCGGGAACCACCTGACCGGAGCAAGGAGCGTTTCTATGGACAAAGACGGCTGTCCCATAGGAACGTTCCGTCTCCTGCTCCGTCACGTGTTCCCCGTCGGGTCTCACACAGACACCTTACCGCTCCGTGCTGTGGAAGTGATGCTGCAGATCTTCCCCGCCGCAGTAACTGAAGACAACCACTGATCTGCCATTACTGCCACCAACCGTAAGGACTGTGCTGCTGGTCACTAGATGTCGTCCACCTCACCCTGCAGATAAGTGCCACAACCGGTGTAATGGTACCCACTACTGTAGTAACTTAATTTTGGCGGGTGCCCCGTTACTCGTTTGGTTTTATTAATTGCGACGGTCCCGCGTATCCAACCACTAATAACATGTGTTAAAAGCACCAAGAGCTGTGCCAAGAATCGCAATTATGCTTCCACTCAATTTCTCCAATACATACTTTAAGAACCTCTCTCTAATTCCTACTTGTAGTTAATCAACATATCCTAAAGTCTTTAAAAGCCAATAAGAAATAAGGTACAGAACGTGTGTCCCATCGCTATATCTGTCCGTACATCTTTGACATGATTATAGTATTAAAGAAGCAGTGTTTTGCCAGTGCTCTCCATCGGGACAACGCGTCCGCGTTGCAAGCTGAACAATGAGACAAATGTTACCTGGGTAAAAATAAGGTTAACCATGTATTTGAGGCATTGCGCAGACTGAAGGATTGATTCATGTCGCGCCATGTACATGAACCCAGGGAGCAGCTATTTCGCTGACCGATCACAGAGAACGGGATCTATCGGCAGGATAGGTAATTAGTTTTCATTAAAAGGTAATCAAAGGCTGCATATAACAAAGGTGCCTCGTGAAGTATGCTTGGCTTTTTAATAATAGGCTAGTAAAAGGCTGGAGTACCAGGCAGGTGTATGTCGGCAGAAAGAGGGCCCGCCCCCCAGCCCGTTAAGTTGAACGAACGTGAAGAATCAAGTTTACAAGAGCAGACGCGGAGCGACGCGAGGGACTCACAATCAACGTAGTTGGGATGCTCTCGCAAAATGTTCGTGTAGAGCTTCTCGGAACTCGTTGAAATCACACAAGAGTCGTACAGCCTGGCCAGGTTATAGGTAGTGGTGACAGGGAGATGGCGTTGTAGTAATTGCTCATCGTGTTTCATCTTCTGCCTTGGCCGGTCCAGCGAAAGCCAAGAACTAATTCTACAAAAAGCAACACAGAACCGGGAGTGTCTCACACACGGCAACATGCAATCAAGTTTCAGATTATTGAAGAAGCCGGGGGAGGAGGGGGAGAAAAATTATGGTACATGCACACCTACTATAGTGATCCGGGGCTGGTACCTCACCAAACCTCAAGACTCAAAGCCCTGCATCTTAACAAAACATAGACTCCTCAAATGTAGGCATTGAATGTAGACGTATGTGAAAGAGAGGCCTGCATGTATTTGCGAGAGCACCACAGAACTGTCACACATGGCAAATGGCCCAGCCCAAGAGTTGTCAGCTCTCCGGGCAGGGATTTCCTTCCTATTGTCTGATTTTGCTTGTTGCGGCTTATGCATTATAATTACCCTGTAATGCATTGTCTCTGTTGTAAAGCGCAGAGTACACTGCGCCGAGCGCTATATAACGCTATAGCATACAATGCATTGCAGCCCCTCTGATCCGAAATGAGTCGTTTCGGGATTTCTGAAAAGCTACAGACATTATTCCCAGGTTCCAGTCATCCCCCCTAGGACCAAAATGACTAAGGCCTGGTGCATAGAGGGGGGGGGCCGCGCTCCTCCACGCTGAGTCGTCTGCCAATCAGGAGACGATGCATGAACTAGCAGACGAGCCAGCGTGCGCGATCGGGGGATGGGAGGCTAGCACCGACGCTCACTGGCAAATAGCCCGCGAATGCCGTCATGGCGCGGTGACGCTGCTTCGCTCTGATTGGAGGTTTCAGCCGACAGCGCGCTCAGAAAACAGGTTCTGCTGTCGGCTGAAAATCCTCATTGAGGATGGCGGGGCTCATCGCGTCGAGAGTCCGCACGGCTCAGCTCAGCGGACTGTCCTCTTAGGACTCCGCCTAGATGGAGGTGACGTCTGGTTGATTGAGGCCTGTTTAAAAATTTTTTAAAACAAAAATCAGGCTAATTTGTAAACGTGAGAACAGGCTCTTCCCCCACCCACCCCCTTTATTTTATTGTCTCTGTGATAAGAACAGGGTGGGGTAAGGGAGGGTGCAATAAGGGGAAAGAAACCCCTTCACTGAACACATTCCCCATTCGGAGGCATTCCCCCCAAGAAATGCAATTTCTATTTACACCCCCTCCAAGCAAAAACAGTGTTTGCATTAGCACGGCGGAGAGCAGTTTAGGGAAGCCAATTACCCTGTTAAATGTGTTATCAAAATGTTCTTTCCTGGCAGCAACGGGGGAATCAGACATTTACACCATGTCAATGTTTCGAGGAAAAATGATACAATACAACGTCCTGTAAGCTACTGAAGAAACAGAATGTTTCCATATATAGCATCCTTGGACAGTCAAGCCCACGCAGGCAAATAAAAGGCCTGTTTACTCGTAAGCCCGTGATGGGATCTTTATTATGGGATCGAATGCTATTAGCAGTCCTTGGCACAGCACTAGATCAACAGTCAATGCAGAGGCATCTTTATCATAGCTCAAAAGCCGCTCTGTACTAGGGTTGGCGATAATAAAAGAATGACCACGTTACAATATGTATCGCGATAAAACTACCAGTTTAAAAAAAAAAAAATCAAGTTATCAAAAATGTCTCTTAACCCCTTCCTCTCCCCCAAGACATTATTGGCGGGAGGAAGAGTGTTAGAGAGACATTTGGGAGGGGGAGGAAAGGGTTAAGTGACATTTGGGGAAAAACCGCGTTAAAACAGACAACTGTGGGAGGGAAGGGGATTTGAAGGATTAGAGACACTGGGGGGGGGAGGGGAAGAGAGAGAGAGAAGGGACACCTCCAATCACTAGGACCAGATCCAGATCAGAGCTCAGACATGAGAAAGCTCTCCCACTAGGACTGTGCACTGTAATTCTGCCACGCCGCCTATCGAGTACTGTTTACTGCCAGGATGTGAATACCACCAAGCCCCCCCACCCCCCGCACCTTTGCTTCTCCCAGGTTTCCCAGTCGGAAATGAAGGGCGCCCAAATTATAAGGATCTCGGGGGACGTCGGCTTGGATCCTTCTCCTGCAGATGCGCGTGGCGGTTGCCATAGGCGCGAGAGAGGGCGTTCTACAGCGGAACACAACGTTTAATACAGTGACGTTTGTACAGAAAAACATGGCGCAAAGAGGCAAAAGGTCAAAATCGCACCATGCGTCACCAACAGGGCGAGAGTACCTGAATGTCCGTCTGTTCCAAGATTTGTTCCAATTCAATCCAGGCCTCCAGTCCATCTGGATACTGCTCCGTCACTTCTTCAGGTGGCTCTGAGGAATGCAACAAGAGCCCTAGTAGGAACTACCCCATGCCAGGAAAAACTGTACTTGAATGAACGAGGATAGAAAGAGATATATAAAAAAGGGTGATGTATGATCCCACTAAAGGGCAATTTAGAAAAACATATATATATTTTTAACATTTAAATTATTACGGTGTGTCAACTACAGTTTTCCAGTGCTTAAAGCGGCAACACAGGTTTCATTTATGTGTTTTTTTTTTACAGGATTGAAGCAGGGGGTTCCGGAGATGAACGTTTTTCAGCTCCGGGGCCCCCTAATTCCAGAGATACTTGCCTCCGGAGCGAGTGCCGGTATCTATGCAGGAGGGAACTATGGGCCAACAAAATGGCGGGCGTTTAAATGTCCTGCCGTCAACGCTGGCCAATAGAAACCGTGGACGTCATCCGGTGCGGCTTCCTATTGGGGCTCGTGACGGGATATTTTAAACTGCACCCTCTACAGAGGTATGATATTCAGGAAGCAGGGGGTCCGGAGCTGAAATTAAGGTGGGTTCAGCTCCAGAGACCGCTGCTTCAATCTGTAATAATAAAAAAAATTAAATTTGTACTGCTGTTAACAGTAGCTGTTCTATAACAGCAACAGTCACGTCTTCCGCAGCGCCATAGGATGGCGACACACTGCATTAAAGCCAATAGAAACACCGCATACTTTGCAAGTGTCGTTTCAAGTAAAAAACCGCTTTGTGACCTTTGCGATGTCCGTTTCTCTTGATCATCAGAAGCGGCGTTAAAGCGATCCGAGGATTTTTCAGGTCTCGTAGTTGTTGGGATAGGCCATTGAGCACCTTTTCGAAGCACTGCGGCGTTCTCCTTGTCCCCTCGGTAAATATACATATGGCCCAAGCCAAAAAAAGGGCAACACGAACGATGCAGAAGCAAACTGGTGGCTTGGTAGTAGTAATGAAGGCCTGGTCGATAATCCTCCTGGGATTGAGAAACAAACACGATAGCCAGTGTTTCTCCATGGTAACAGCCCAGTGTTCTCCATGGTTCCAGGGCCAGTGTTTCTCCATGGTACCAGGCCCATTGTTTCTCCATGTACCTGGCCCGTGCACACCTGAAGGCCCCCTAACATTAACAGTAGGCCCAAATGGTGCGGCGTTTTTGGTCGCCAGCCAAACGTACCATTCCAACTACATGGGCTAGGGTCTGCCTGCACTCTGCAGCCCATAAACCTTAACCCTTTCACTCCAAAAAAACAGGACCTGAACACATCCCAAGGACACAAACCAGACAGAGATTCTAAATCTGTATGCAACAGATCACTAGGTTATATATCAGCCCTTTGGTGCAAGAATAACCTGAAATGCACGCCAGAGCACACGCACGCCAGAGCACACGCGCGGCAAAAAAGAGTAAGAAACAAGAAACTCCAATTATAGGGCAAAATATATAAAAAAATAACTGACCTTGAGGTTATGTCAATGTTCTGGAAAATTTGTGATGTCCAGTGTCCAACTTCTTCTATGGTATGGGGCTTTCAAAGGACGATTGGGAAGAAACTGCAGACCAGTCTGCTGGTGTAGTATTTTAACGCGGATCTGGTACAACGGCGCCTACTCTGTATTCTATTATTTATTACCATTAGCAGAATGATGGTATGCAAGAGTCTACTTAATCCGGACCCAGGCGTCTCCAAGGCTCGGAAACTCAGGAAGGAGGCCTTGAACAGCACACGTTCCCGCAACAACCCGGCAGCTGTTAGACTGTCATGTCTACTGTACGTGGAAAGATCTGGCCAGCTGGTAGCAGCTTCTGCTGCATGGCTTCCACCTCTGTGTTTGGAACGCATGAAGGGCCAAGTGCTGCACTTTGCTGTAATCCTGCAAAAGAAGAGGAATTGTGAAAGAGTCTTTTAGCAGCACCAACCAGTTTAGGACGACATACACATGCAAGCTTGAACCTGGGAGAGGAATCAAGGTCATACAAAGGTTTCAGTGGACAAAACGAATCATTACTTCTATACACACACACACACACACACACACACACACACACACCACACACACACACACACACACACACACACACACACACACACACACACACACACACACACACACACGTTACATAGTAGATGAGGTTGAAAAAAAAGAAAATAAATGCCTTCCTGACTCCAAAAATTGGCAATCAGATTACTGCCTGGATCAACATCCTTCCCATGTTTACTTATTTGGTATATCCCTGTATACCTTCCCAAAAAGATGCCCAACAATTTTTTTTTAACGATATCTATTGTATCTGCCATCACAGTCCCCATTCCACCATTTTAACTGCCCTTATGTACAAGAACCCTCCTTTGTTGCTGGTGAAATTTCCTTCCTCCAACCTTAAGGTGATGGCCCGAGTCCTTTGCACTGCCGTGGGATGAAAGTTTTTTGAAAGCTCCTTGTATTGTCCCGAATATTATTGGATATCG
>CM071579.1:9496129-9611911 GCA_036426205.1 Ascaphus truei | reverse complement strand
ATATAGTTATCATATCCCCTCTTAGACGCCTCTTTTCTAATGTAAATAAATCTAATTTAGCTAGCCTCTCCTCATAAGTTAGAATGTCCATCCCCTTTATTAATTTGGTGGCTCTTCTCTGCACTCTCTCTAATTCCATAATGTCCTTTCTTAGGATTGGTGCCCAAAACTGTACTCCATATTCAAGGTGTGGTCTTACTAATGCTTTGTAAAGGGGCTTAATTATGTTCACCTTCCTTACATCCATCGCCGTTTAAATGCAAGATAAGAGCTTGTTTCCCTTTGCAGCTACTGCATGGCATTCGGTACTATTGCAAAGCCTGCTGCTACAAGCAATTAATACTTCTCCATTAAGGATTCTCCTCATTGACCCTCATTTAATGTAGCCTGTTTATTCTTGTTGCCCAAAAGGCATTAATCTGTTTTAACTGCCATTTACCTGCCCAAGTGTCCAGCCTCTCCAAGTCCTTCTGGAGAGAAATTACATCCGGCTCTGATTCGACTACCTTACACAATTTAGTGTCATCAGCAAAGATGGAGACTTTGCTCTCTATGCCAACCTCAAGGTCATTAATAAACAAGATAAAGCAAGGGTCCCAGTACCGATCCGTGAGGTACTCCACTCACAACTTTAGCCCAACCTGAAAAGGTTCCATTTATTGCAACTTTCTGTTGTCCATCCTTCAACTAATTTTCAATCCAGGTGCAAATACTCTTACGGCGTCCAATTTGCTTTATTTTGTACATTAACCCAAGGGTGCGCAAACTTTAACTCCTGTGCCCCCCCCTGCCTCTTGTCCCCCGGTGCTCGCGCCCCCCTCTTCGCTCAGTGCGGCGTCAAATGACGTGCGGGGTCATGTCACGCCACGGCAAATTATGCCACCTTGCTATGGCAACGCACGCGTGACATCACGCCACATGACCCCTCAGCATCATTTGTGACGCCGCCTTGCCATGGAGACGCTTCCAGACGCTGGCTGAAGCAAGGTAAGTTGAGCTTACAGGGGCCTCTGCAACCGCCTGCGCCCCCCCCAGAAAAATCTCGCGCCCCCCAGTTTGTGCACCCCTGCACTAACCTCGTGTGGAACCGTATCAAAAGCCTTTGCAAAATCTAAGTAGACCACATCAACTGCCTTATCTTGGTCTAAATTCCTACTTACCCCCTCAAAGAAACTAATACGGTTAGTTTCGCATAACCTAACCTTCATAAATCCATGCTGACTATTACTGTTAATTTTGTTTTCCATTAGGGATTCTTGAATATTATCCTGTACTAAACCTTCAAGTACTGTAGCTTCCCCAGTATTGATGTCAGGCTTACAGGTCTGTAATTCCATGGCTGTGATCTAGCTCCCTTTTTAAATATAGGCACTAGGTCTACTTTACACCAATCTTGTGGTACTGAGCCTGTGGAAATTGAGTTCTTGAATATCAAATGTAATGTTTGGCTGAACTCAACTCCTTAAGAACTCTTGGATGTATGCCATCAGGTCCATGTGCCTTATTTACTTTAATTTCATCAAGCCGCCTATGAACTTCTTCCTCAGTCAACCAATTATTCGTTAATATAGCGGTTGTGGCTCCCTCCTGCGGCACTACTATTGCACTTGATTGTTCCCTAGTAAACACAAAGGCAAATAATTTGTTTAATACCTCTGCTTTTTCCTTATCTCCAATAATCTGCCTGCCCATCTCACACTGAAAGGGTCCTATATTTTCTTTTCTATTTTTTGTTAATCAAAAGATATTTAAAGAACTTTTTAGTGTTGATCTTACTTTTTATTGCAATCCTTTTCTCATTATCCATTTTTGCTAATTTGATTGCCCTTTTGCAACTTTTGTAACATTCCTTAGAATTCTGATACGATGTCTCTGTCCCTTCTCATTTTAAGAATCTAAACGCCTTCCTCTTCGTGTCCATTTCCTCCCCTACCTGTTTATTTAGCCACATTGGTTTAGACTTATTTCTTTTGTACTTATTACCCAAGGGTATACACTGATAAGTGTGCTTTTCTAACAATGTTTTAAAGACTGCCCATTTATCTTCCACATATTCCCTGCAAAAACATCATCCCAATGTATTACTATTAGATTAGACCTCAGTTTATTAAAATCTGCCTTCCTAAACTTTAAAGTCTTTGTTGAACCCAAGTCATATGGTTTTTGACAATTTCTTTCAAATGAGACCATGTTATGATCACTGTTACCCAAATGTTTCCGGACTTGAATATTTGTTATTACTTCTACATTGTTTGCTATTACCAAATCCAGTATTGCCCCTCTCCTTGTTGGTTCCTCAATAATTTGAGTCATGTAATTGTCTTTAAGCACCCCCAAAAACCTGTTTCCTTTTGTTGTAATGCTAATCTCATTGCCCCAGTCTATGGCTGGATAATTAAAATCACCCATTATGCAAACATGACCTACTTTTGATGACTTCTCCATTTGCAAAAAGTATTTATAACAGTGCAATTACCTGGGTTAAAATGGTCAGGAGCCAGCGCGGTTCGCGCTTTATCGTGGCTGAAACGGCGATACCTGCCATTCAAGTCAATGGCAGATATCGCTGATTCGGGCGCAGAACGCGTTGGGTGACTCCCGGCCAATGCAAGATAAAAACAGCAGGATTTTTGGCAAGCGGTGATCCTTCCCTTCACCAACGACAGATTGGAATCTAAGACTAAATCAATGAAAATTGGAGACGCTCGTTTACAACTTTATTCAACAGCTACCAAAGTGAACATGGAACAAATGCAAAGCTAATTCACATAGCTTTTACATTGGCAATCGCCTGCAAGAGGTTCTGAAAGTCAGATCTAACGTCACAGCCTAGAATTACATTGAAGAGGGATGATTTAAAAGAAACATAATGAAGATAATAACCGGTCCATCTTATCTCACCTTTTTGAAGAAGAAGTGGTTGGCCAAGTGATTCAGCACCATAGGGTTACTGGGATCAATTGTGTAAGCTTTGGAGAGGAGTTGTACGCCGTTTTTAATGGAGTCCGCCTGTGGAAACAATTTAGTTAGTTGTCACCATCATTTATACAGTGCGGACGCATTGCGTGGCACGTACCATGGAACACAACCGCACAAGATTTAGCAGAGATACACGAGATAACAGGATCCGTACTTCAATGAGCTTAAACTATAGCAGAACAGTGTAGACACGATATATGGAAATATTTACAGAACTGCAGCAGTCATCAATGATGGTAATATCCAAGTGAATGGAGGTTAGAGGTGGCTAACGAGTATGTATGTATGCATATCTTTATTAAGCACCATTAATGTACATAGCGCTTCACAGTAGTAATACATGTGACATAATATAAATAACAAATAATACGAATAACAATAATAATGGGAAGAAGTGCTTCAGACATAAGTGATAATTAGGAAAAGGAGTCCCTGCCCCGAAGAGCTTACAATGTAATTGGTAGGTAGGAAGAACGTACAGAGACAGCAGGAGGGCGTTCTGGTAAGTGCGTCTGCAGGGGGCCAAGGTCGCTGTATGAGGTGTATAGTATCAGTCACGGAGCTACTCATACGCTTCATTAAGGAGGTGTGTTTTAAGATGGGTCTTAAAAGGTGGATAGATAGGGTAGCAATAATGTGTCATAACTGGAAGAGCGTTTGCCATCCATCTCCTTGGGAAACCCCAGACAGACCAGATTTTAGAAATAACCAGTTATTAAGCACACGTGTGCACTTACATGCGAGTGGTTGGTTACCCACAAAGTATGAGCTGGGTGGGATAGAGAAGGTTGGCCTAGAAGCAGAAAAACTCATCTTATAACAAACAGCCCTGGAAACCGGCTTGGAGCAAATCACTGAAAGTGGTGCAGAGCAGGTAAAGCAAGAGACTTTTTGGAAGGGCAAGATGTCAATTATCTGTGTTATGTTATAAATAATAAATATATAAAAATAAATGTGTTTATTACTGTAAGTTGCCACCAACCTCTTTGTTGTTGAGTTCCAGGACAGCCAAACCAACCAAGGCACCAACGCACATCGGGTTCAACTCAAGTGCCCGGCCAAATGCCAGACGGGCTTTATCGAGCTTGTTCAGCTTTACGAAGCAATGACCCATACCCAACCGCACACCAGCTGCAAGACACGAATATCAACAGCAGGGCGATGTTATCCTTTACATTGTTCTCAAGAATATGTTGTCCAATCAAAGCTTGTACATGGGGCAACCATGGTTGTTCTCTAGGCTGACTAGAAAACTATTACAAACCAACGTAAAGCTTCAGGGGCCAATCAGACATCTAAATTACAAAAACAAACGCTGGAAAGCAAATACAGTAGTTATTACCATTATGTAATTACAATAATGCTGATGGAAAGCTGTTGCCTAAGCTGCCCAAAGTATGATCCATAACTACGAAAAAGGCAACATGAACTGCCCTCTAGTCCAACTCATATCAGGACTCCCTGCTCTTCTGTAGATGACTCACCAAACACAAGTGGAGAACCATATCCTTTGGTATATAAAGCCATACACACTTACTGTATAGAACAATACAAGATCAAAATGACCCTGACTCGCAACCCAATTATGTTACTGCAAAGCGAGACCTGTTAATTTGTCAGCGGCTCTAAAGTAAGCAAGAGTGAGCTTCAGTCAACCCAATGCCTTGACCTGGTCACACATCCTCTCCACATTGTCACAAGTAGAAGTGATGAGACTTACCAGGGCAGCCTGGGTTAGTTCGCAAGGCTTTCTTATAGTAGGCGAGAGCACCTCTGTAATCCTTCTTGTTAAAGGAGATGCAGGCTTTGCCTATGAAAATATAAATAGTAATGTTCAAGCCGAGGCAACGACGCGCACAGAACGTCAATCCCTATACAGTACAGAAAAGTTGACAAGACATTTGACAACTTCACCGCACAGCCAGTCCCTTTACCAGGGATGAATCTCTCTCTTTAATCTGCACACACATCTTACCAAGAAGAGCTGGGATATTATTTGGAGACTGGTTCAGCACGAAGTGGAACTGAGCGTCCGCCTGGTCCATTTTGTCACCCTCCAGCAGACAGAAACAGGCTCTCCCCAACAAGTGGTTCTGGACAGATCAAATTATTGGACTATTAGGTTGTCACCGTGATGAAGAGATCTCCGCAGGCTCAAAATCTTATGCACACGACAACCTTGTACGATAGATATGATGGGCCAATAAAAAGTTTCACAGCCCACAGAGTATCTTACCATTAGGTTGGGTCATTTTAAAGCGGCAACTTTACCTAGGATTGAAGCAGGGGGTCTCCGGAGCTGACCCCCATTCATTTCAGCTCCTGGAAACCCCCTGCTTCCCGAGATACTTATCTCCGTAGGGGGGTGCTGGTAGCCGCTCTGGTTCGCTAGCTGGGGTTCACAATGGCCGCTTATCTAAGCTCCTGCGGGCCAATAGGAAGCCGTGACATCATCTGGTTTGGCTGCCTATTGGCCCACGTGACGAGGGAGCTTTAAACTTTGCAGAGATACCCTTGCGGAGGTAAGCATCTTAGAAGTGGCTCAGGGAGTGAAGACACCGACTCGGACAACAATGACACTGAGCGTGAAGCAGGGGAACCTGGTTCAATTCCCGGTGTCAGCTCCTTGTGACCGTGGGCAAGTCACTATCTCCCTGTGCCTCACGGCACCAACAATCAGACTGTAAAGGGGCTGTGTCGGTAATAATCCTATGTGCTACATACTGTGCACTCTAGTGCAATTGTGACGCACCCAATGGAAGAAAAGTGCTATATGAAATAAAGTTATTATTATCTCTGGAAGCAGGCGGTCTCGGAGCGGAAATTAATGGGTTTCAGCTACGGAGTCCCCCTGCTTAAAAAAAAAAAAAAAGGCCGCTTGGATTGCTAAAAAAAATAGACTAACCCAATCTGAGCTGAAGGCACAGTTGGTTACTAAATGAATCATGATTCCTTTCAAGTCAACTTATTTTGGAAAGAGCAGCAGCAGCATCATCATCATCAACTCAGCATGCTGCACATTGCAATAAACCATTAAATGCCAGAAGATCAAGAAGAGAAACGCTTGCTTGGAGGAACCAAGACACAAAAGGTAGAGAAAGCGCCCTTTACCTGATCATACATGATGATTTTATCCGCCATGGTATAGAGCAGGGTGGCCTGGGTGATGAGCTCCTTCTTGTTGTCCTTGTTCTTCTCCTTGCGAGCCTGCTGCACGTAGTAGGCGGCCAGCGTATCCAGACATGTCATTTGGTCTTTTTCGTGGTCCCGGTAGTCTAAGTTGCCGTCGACGCGCGCCGCCTCCAGCAGTTTCACGAAATCCTCCGTCTTGCCCTGCTTGTAATACTCCAGCTGGAAAGGGGCGACATGTGCGATTGCAACAGTTGGCAACACGCGCACAAAAGGAAACCTCAAACTGCACATTCGTGTCAGAACCAAAATTCAAAAGAAAATATTTACACATGCTACATAGAATATACCGGAAGACAAATTCGCTCAGGTCCTGTTCATGAAACGTACTTATGAATGGATGTCCAGCATTAATTAATATTGGTTCACATGTCACCAGCTGTAAGGTAAAATGTAGCTGGAGTTTCTAACCAATATGAGATCTTGGTCAAAACAGTAAATTATTTGATGTCATTCTTAAGAGAATCTGTAAAATAAGACAAATAAAAGCATTTCGTGGCCATAATCCCCACTGCCAGGAGGCACCCATTCTGACATGAAAATATATTGTAGCACCTTGAAAGACTGTATAATGGTGTGTTCATGTTTAAGTGCACAGTAGACTCTTTCCATGTGCTCATTAGCAATAGACTCTGGAAACTTTAGGCTGCGTTTATAGTGCCGGCGACACGACCGATGACGTCACCTGTCGCCAAAAGTTATATTTAAAGTTTGAGCGACGTCGCTGGAGACAAGGCCAGTGACGTCACCAAGGGGGAGGGCAGAGTGCAACAGGCGCTCTGGGATTGGTTTAGAGGCAGTCACATGTGGCGACTGTCTCTCCAAAAAAAATCAAATAACACCGACAACAACATTTTTGGTCGCCATGTCGCGCCTACTATAAGCGCATGCGACGGATTCAATGCATTTGTTTTGGCGCGACGTCGCCAGGCACTATAAGCACAGCCTTAGGTTACCAAAGAAGTGACCAGCAGAGGCTAGAAGGCTCAGCCAGCCAAACAATGCTCATGTCAGACACACAGGACTCCAGTGATAAAGAGGGCGAAATAACAGAGGAACAACTTTCCATTCAATATTAGAATATTGTTCAACATAGGATGCTAACTCTGCCAGCAGCTGTGGACAAAAGAAGCTTCTTGAATCTATTTGAATCATATTGCCAAAGTTCATGAATTAACGAAGCCAGTACATAAGAGAGTAAGCCTAAAAGATGTGACATCTGTCACATTTAACACTGACTAGGAAAAAACACTACATACAAGACAGATAAACTTTACAAAAAAGATACTGTAGATAACTGTGACCGTAGCGTTTTCACAGCCGACGTTATATGATATGTTACTAAATACCCATTCAAAAATAACATTAACAGAATTGCATATCAAAGCATTGGCAGCTACACAAGTAAAACAGGGAACTGGGGGAATGCAGTACATTCCAGGGGTGCGCAAACTTCTTGAGCTGCGCCCCCCTGCCCGGGACCCACAGCGTTCGCGCCCCCCCAAATGACTCGGTGTCAAATGACATCGCGGGTCATGTGACGACACGTGACCCCCCCGCGTCATGCCGAAGACCCGGCAGAGAGCAGGTAAGTGAGTTACAGAGGCTTCACACCTCCCCCGGCATTTAATTTAAATGCCGTGGGGATGCGCACGGGGCCTCTGTAACCGCCCGCGCCCCCCCTAGAAATTCTCGCGCCCCCCAGTTTTTGCGCACTGCTGGGTTAGACAACATTAATATATCAGGAATACTAACCGCCAAAGCAATCCATATGTGCAGTTGAGTGTGTTCCTGTTTGAGAATACTTATCACTTCATCCCCCTCCGGTAACTGATCAAAGTCAAGCTCGATGACCTGCAAAAGGAAAGATTAGTTCAAATGTCAATGCTGCATTATTATTATTGTATTGGAGAATTCAGATCCTGCGTCACTTCGACACTAGAATTCATCACAACACCAACATACACACTACATGTTTGGTCAAAACATTGGGAGGGACTGGTGCTTTAACCAATGTGTTTGCGGGGGGCCCCTGGGGCTTAACATACATGTAATTTGTGCACATTCCCAATTATTCCACCAGTTGTATGAGTTAGTTTAGGGTTTAGATGGGAGTGAGAGGCAAGTTGTTTTGGGGCCCAGAGTTAAGTTGGTTTAGGGATTGGATCAGGACCAGAGTTGCTTTTGGGGTTGGATCAGGGTCAGAGAGGTCAGTTGCTTTTGGGGTTGGATCAGAGTTAAATTGGAATAGGGGTTGGATCAGGACCAGAGTGAAGTTGGTTTAGGGGTTAGATTAGGGTCCGAGTGAAGTTGGTTTATGGATTGCTTAGCGGTGGGGTCAGAGATCAGTTGATTTCAGGTCGGATCTTTGCACAGATCTCTCACACAGAAGCAGATCAGGCGGGCACCGCAGTGCTGCTCACTCAGCACATCCCGGACAGAGACCCCCCCCCCGTCGGCTCACACCCCATCACCCGGATCACAGCCCGCTCACCTCGTCAGTGTCCCGGAGCGGGATCTCTATGGAGCCGCGCGACATGATGACCGTCTGACCCCGGGCACCGGCCGCGTCTGCCTGGCCCACACAGCGGAGGAAACCGAGCGGTACGGCAGGCCTGGAGGGACAATCCCAGGCGGAAGTGACCTAGTGACGTCACGTGCACGCCGACTCAGAGCGCAGAACACAAAGCTCCAGAGCAGGAAGCAGAATGCAATGCTATGAATGTGTAGTGTTGTGTGTGTATACTGTACAGGAAGAAAAAAAATATATATATATATCGCTACATATACGCACACAGGTACAAATATATGTAAATACATTACACACAAGTATTTATATATATATATATATATATATATATATATATATATATATACACACTTACAGATATACATTACAACATACACACATACAGACAGACGCATACATACAGGCACACACACATACATAAAGGCACATGCACACACACATACACACACACACACTGATGAGACCCAAAAAGGTTGAAAAAGCTGTCTGTGAGCAGGTTACTGGCTCTTCACTTCTGTAACCCAGGCAGTGCTGAAACGCTGTGTATGCGGCAGGCGTACCCTTATGGGGATCCATGTTACAATGGATAAGAAGTAAAAGGTGACACAGTTACATAGTAGATGAGGTTGAAAAAAGACGTATGTCCATCAAGTTCAACCTATGCTAAATTTAGACAACAGATACTTTATCCTATATCTATACTTATTGATCCAGAGGAAGGCAAACAAAAAACCCCATTAAGGGGAAAAATTAATTCCTTCCTGACTCTAAGAATTGGCAATCGGATTAATCCCTGGATCAACATCCTTCCCATGTATACTTATTTGGTATATCCCTGTATACCTTTCCCATCTAAAAAGATGTCCAACCTTTTTTTGAACAAATCTATTGTATCTGCCATCACAGTCTCCATGGGTAATGAATTCCACATTTTAACTGCCCTTACTGTAAAGAACCCTTTCCTTTGTTGCTGGTGAAATTTCCTTTCCTCCAACCTTAAGGGATGGCCCCGAGTCCTTTGTACTGCCCGTGGGATGAATAGTTCTTTTGAAAGCTCCTTGTATTGTCCCTGAATATATTTGTATATAGTTATCATATCCCCTCTTAGACGCCTCTTTTCGTATGTAAATAAATCTAATTTAGCTAGCCTCTCCTCATAAGTTAGAATGTCCATCCTCTTTATTAATTTGGTGGCTCTTCTCTGCACTCTCTCTAGTTCCATAATGTCTTTTCTTAGGATTTGTGCCCAAAATTGTACTCCATATTCAAGGTGTGGTCTTACTAATGCTTTGTAAAGGGCATAATTATGTTTACGTCCCTTCCATCCATTGCCCGTTTGATGCAAGATAAGATCTTGTTTGCCTTTGCAGCTACTGCATGACATTGGGCACTATTGTTAAGCCTGCTGTCTACAAGCACTCCTAAATCCTTCTCCATCAAGGATTCCCCCAATATATCTCCATTTAATTTGTAAGTCGCCTTTTTATTCTTGCATTGCAAATGCATAACCTTACATTTATCTGTATTAAACCTCATTTGCCATTTACCTGCCCATGTTTCCAGTCTCTCCAAGTCCTTCTGAAGAGAAATTACATCCTGCTCTGATTCTATTACCTTACACAATTTAGTATCATCAGCAAAGATGGAGACTTTGCTCTCGTTCCCAACCTCAAGGTCATTAATAAACAAGTTAAAAAGCAGGGGTCCCAGTACCGATCCTTGAGGTACTCCACTCACGACTTTAGCCCAACCTGAAAAAGTTCCATTTATGACAACCCTCTGTTGTCTGTCCTTTAACCAGTTTTCAATCCAGGTGCATATATTATTACTGAGTCCAATTTTCTTTATTTTGTACACCAACCTCTTGTGTGAAACCGTATCAAATGCCTTTGCAAAATCTAAGTAGACCACATCAACTGCATTACCCTGGTCTAAATTCCTACTTACCTCCTCAAAGAAACAAATAAGGTTAGTTTGGCAAGATCTATCCTTCATAAATCCATGCTGACTATTACTAATAATTTTATTTTCCATTAGGTATTCCTGAATATTATCCCGTATTAAACCTTCAAGTAGTTTCCCTACTATTGAAGTCAGGCTTACAGGTATGTAATTCCCCGGGTGTGATCTAGCTCCCTTTTTAAATATAGGCACCACATCTGCTTTACGCCAATCTTGTGGTACTGAGCCTGTGGAAATGGAGTCCTTGAATATTGAATATAATGGTTTTGCTATTACTGAGCTTAACTCCTTGAGAACTCTTGGATGTATGCCATCGGGGCCAGGTGCCTTATTTACTTTAATTTTTTCAAATTATGAACTTCTTCCTCAGTTAACCAATTGGTCATTAATATGGAGGTTGTGGCTTCCACCTGTGGCGCTACTATTGAACTTGATTCTTCCCTGGTAAACACAGAGGCAAAGAATTTGTTTAATACCTCAGCTTTTTCCTTATCTCCAATAATCTGCCTACCCATCTCACACTGAAAGGGTCCTATATTTTCTTTTCTCATTTTTTTGTTATTAAGGTACTTAAAGAACTTTTTAGGGTTGACCTTACTTTCTATTGCAATCCTTTTTTCATTATCCATTTTTGCTAATTTAATTGCCCTTTTGCAATTTTTGTTACATTTCTTATAATTCTGATACGATGTCTCTGTCCCTTCTGACTTAAAGAATCTAAACGCCTTATTCTTCTTGTCCATTTCCTCCCCTACCTGTTTATTTAGCCACATTGGTTTTGACTTATTTCTTTTATACTTATTACCCAAGGGTATACACTGATAAGTGTGCTTTTCTAACAATGTTTTAAAGACTGCCCATTTATCTTCTACATTTTCCCTGCAAAAACATCATCCCAGTGTATTACTACTAGATTAGACCTCAGTTTATTAAAATCTGCCTTTCTAAAGTTTAAAGTCTTTGTTGAACCCAAGTAATCTGTTTTTTGATAATTTATTTCAAATGAGACCATGTTATGATCACTGTTACCCAAATGTTCCAGGACTTGAATATTTGTTATTACTTCTACATTGTTTGATATGACCAAATCCAGAACTGCCCTCTCCTGGTTGATTCCTCAATAATTTGGGTCATATAATTATCTTTAAGCACCCCCAAAAACCTGTTTCCTTTTGTTGTAACGCTAATCTCATTGCCCCAGTCTATGTCTGGATAATTAAAATCCCCCATTATGCAAACATGACCCAGTTTTGATGCCTTCTCCATTTGCAAAAGTATTTTAGCTTCCTCAATCTCACAGATATTTGGTGGTTTATAGCATATTCCCACAAACATTTTCTTTATACTTTTACCTCCACTGCTAATTTCTATCCACAAGGTCTCTACATTTTCATCATTCCCTTCATAGACATCATCCCTTATAATAGGTTTTAGATCTGGTTTAACATATAGACATACTCCACCTCCCCTTCTATTTGTTCGATCCTTCCGAAAAAGAGAATAACCCTCTAAATTAACTGTCCAGTCATGAGTTTCATCCCACCATGTTTCAGTAATGCCTATGATATAATACTGCTCGCTTGCAGCTATTAATTCAAGCTCCCCCATTTTATCTGTCAGGCTTCTTGCATTAGCAAGCATGCATTTAAGTTTTTTTACAGCCTGTACTATTATCTTATCTGCTCCTTCCTTTCTGCTCCCACTTGGTTTAGTCTTTAGAAGTTTTCTAGTATTATCTCTATTTACTATGGGTATCTCACTGCTTGTCAAACTTGCACTTGCCCCCATTCTACCTCCATACCACCTTGTATCCTCATCTATTCCATTTAGTTAATTATCTGTTTCATTCCCCTCCCCCTCCATCCTAGTTTAAATTCTCCTCCAACCTTTTTAGCATTCTCCCCCCTAGCACAGAAGATCCCTCTTCATTGAGGTGCAATCCGTCCCTAGAATATAGATGGCACCTCTCAGAAAAGGAGTCCCAGTGCTCTAAAAACCCAAACCCCTCCTTCCTACACCACTTTCTTAGCCATGCATTAACCTCCCTGATCTCTGTCTCCGTGCGGTAGCGCATGACACTGGTAGTATTTCAGAAAATACTACCTTGGAGGTCCTTGCCTTAAGCTTTTGGCCTAGATCCCTGTAATCATTTTTTAGGACCCTCCATCTTTCTCTAACTTTGTCCTTGGATGCCAACATGTACCAAGACCGCCGGGTCAATCCCAGCCCCCCCCCCCCCCCCCCCAACAATCTGTCTACCCGATCCGCAATGTGCCAAACCCGAGAACCCGGGAGACAACAAACTGTTCGGTTCATGCGGTCCCGGCAACAGATTGCCCTATCTACCTTCCTAATAATGGAGTCCCCTACCACCACAATCTTTCTTTGCATCTGAGCATCCTGAGTCCCCACTGTGCTGGAGGAACTATTTCCCTGGCTGCTAGAGGAATTAGTCTCCCCCAGCCTTGCCATTTCTGCCCCAACATTCCCAATATCTTCACTCAACATGGCAAATCTATTGGGATGTGTCAGCTCAGAAACGACCTGCCTCTCCCTATTGCCCCTGCTTCCCCTGCTAACTGTCACCCAGCTACCTACTTGCTCTTCACTAACAGCAACTAAGCTACCTACCTGCTCCTCACTAACAGCGCCACCATCTGCACCACTAGTCGAAGCAAGGGCCTGCTCAGTGAGCTCTAATTCCCTTTCAAGATTGCCAATGTCCCTCAATATTGCAAGTTGCCTCTTAAGATCAGCAATCTCTGATTCTAAAGAGACCACCTGCTCACACTTTTCACAGCGGTATGCTCCTTGGAACAGCTGCTCCAAGTGCACATACATGTGGCAAGATGTGCATTGAGTGGCATTTTCAATCCTGCTCATTCTAGCAACTATGAAGTTTAGAAGTACTAACAGTAAACTGTACTTCAATAAACTATACCTTGTTTAACCGCTTCCTTGTTCAAACTGCTTCTGGTTCTAACTGCACACACTTTAACCAACCAGCACTTCAATCAACCACACAGATCAATCAGTACACGCAAGCTCAGTGATTTGCATATCATTTCCCAGAATCCCTCGCTGCAGTGGAAGCACTGTATGCAAAGAGATAACGGGGAAGGGCAGGCCGCAGACCTGTCTCAGGCGTGAATGTGCTCACACGGGGGATTTTTATTTGCTAATTAACCCACAAAAGAATATAATATCCTAAAAAATAAAAAAAAGGGTGGTAATAAAAGGTTGTGTTCTTTCATTTGAAGCACGTAACATTTTAAATAGCGTCACAAACACTGATGCCTAATATGGAAATCTTCCAGTGCAGAATCTTGTCAAGAGCGCGGCCGTTCTTTAAAAAAGCTTCGGCGCGGCGCGTGTGAAAACACAACGCAGGCAGAGGAGTGAAGGACAACTGCATTCAGTAAACAATGCGCAGGAATTGAATGCGCAGGAAACACTATTGGGTAAAGATATCGAAACCAGAAGATGGAACATTGTCACGGAAACCCGCAGCGAGTCGCAATATACAGACGGAGAATTTCCCGGAGAATCCGCTGTGTTGTTAGCAGGGAAAAGTCCCTTTGCATATTAATGATGCAATACACAGGACTAAACTTTTAGATTCACATTTTAATTTGGAAGGATTACTACGTCATTGTATTAGGGTTGCAATAGCATTCCCCCCAACTGTACCTTTTTAGCATGTGTGATAAAAATATAAATATATCCTGTACTTATTGAAGCAGCAGTCGGTATATACAGGGATATACCAAATAAGTAAACATGGGAAGGATGTTGATCCAGGGAGTAATCTGTAATCTGATTGCCAATTTTTGGAGTCAGGAAGGAATTTATTTTTCCCCTTATGTGATTTCATCGGATATAACACTGGGGTTTTTTGTTTGCCTTCCTCTGGATCAATAAGGTAGTATAGATATAGGATAAAGTATCTGTCGTCTAAATTTAGCATAGTTTGAACTTGATGGACGCATGTCTTTTTTCAACCTCATCTACTATGTAACTATGAAACTGGTAATCGAGAGCTATATTTATTTGTATAAATCTATCGCCCCATTGAGGAGATAGAAACATTTGAAATATTAAGTATCCGGAAGCAAAAATGGAGCCTATTGGAGTCTGAAGGTTACCAAGCTAAAGATGAACAATACAGGGAGTCCTCACTATCCAACGTTTCACTTTACAACAAATGGCATATCCAACGCTTTACAATGCAACCCAATGGGCCTTTTTTTCGACGCCGGAATGCGTTATCCGACGCCTGAATGCGTTATCCAACACTCACCGCCACCGTTTAACACGGGACTCACTTTACAACGGTGTCACTATCCAACGCTACTTCCAGAACGGATTCCCTTGGATAACCGAGGACTGCCTGTATCCTGTTTTTTTTTTTTTTTTTTCTTTGTCAATTTATCACAACGACTAATTCCAGAATAGGTCTCCCTTGGTATTAACCGAGGACGGCCTGCCTAGAATGTTTTTTTTTTTTTTTTTTAGAACTTTCTTTTATTGGGTTTTTCAATGATAGTACATGCCAGTATCACAGTAATGTCACTTGTTTTTCATTGTGACATACAACATCGAAACAAACATGGGGGGGGAAGACGTGAGAGGGGGTGGTAAGGGGGGGTTAGGGGGAAGGGCATAGAGTGACTGGATGGATTATAGTCTCTTCCGTGTGTTCCCTTAGGCCTGGCTCTTTTCTACATGTTCTTTACTGTCTCGTCAAACATTCCACCTAGTTTAATAATCCGGGGAAGGGATAATTCTCCTTCATTGATCTTGTTCGTCGGGAATTCTATAGTTCTATCTCCCCTGTGTCTGTTCCGCCGCCGAAGGAGAACCCACCTGCCCCTATCAAAGCCAGATGGCGGCATTGCTCATCCCTGGGATATCGGTCTGTGCTAGCCATAATGACCAGACTTTTTGGAAATTTGGGCCAGTGTCGTTGACTAGACTTGTCAGCTTTTCCATCTGGCAAGCGAACCAAATTCTATTCCGAATTTTATCTATTGATGGAATTGCATCCTGATTCCACAATGCTGCGGTCTCGCATCTCATTGCCGTCGCAAAATGTGCTATAAGTTTGTTTCCCACCTCTTCTGTGGGTTTACCTAGTAGGAAAACCCAGGGATCTAGTTGGATTTTGAGGCCCAAGAAAACCTTTTGTAGCCAATCTCTAATTTGAGTCCAAACGGGAATGATTCGAGGACAAGACCACAGCATGTGTACCAGATCTCCCCGTTCCCCGCACTTCCTAGGACAGAGCGGGGAAGCGCCCGCGACAAATTTTGCCAGTCTAACTGGGGTGAGGTACCACCGTAATAATACTTTATATGAGTTCTCCTTCAGCGTCGTACAGATCGAGCTACTAGCCGCAGCTTTAAAAATCGCTTCCCAGTCTTTGTCTTCTAACTGTCCAGTCAGATCTGTCTCCCATTGTGTCATGAAGCTTGGTCTGTGTGCGTCATCGGAGTTTGTCTTGGTCACCACCTTGTACAGAGCAGAGATGAGTCCCCGTGTATCGGTTCCCCGGTTACAGAGCTTTTCAAAATTGGTTAGGGGTGGTCTATTTGGGTGTTTGGAATAAAATGCCCGGACCTGGAGGTATCTAAGAAATTCTGTATTAGGTAAGTCCGTTTCTGACTGTAGATTATCAAATGTTTTGATTGTGTCTCTGCCCTCCAGGTCCTTGAGTCTTCTTACTCCCCCTTTTTGCCAGAGTGTGAAGTTTCTGTCAGTTAACCCCGGAGCAAAGTCCGGATTTCCATATAGGGGAGTCATTAGAGTGTGTTTTGAGGTTAGTGAGGGACTATTTTTAACCGTCTCCCAGACCGAGAGAGAGCTCAACACTGAGGGAAGCGGGTTCTTGAGGTCTTTTAGCCTGGATTTAGGGTACCATATAAGGTCTTGCAGCTCCAGCGGGGCGCAAGCTTCTCTCTCCAATGCCACCCATTGCCTTTGCTCAGGATCCCCATGCCACTGTGTAATTTGGCATAATTGGGCCGCTTTGTAGTAGGCCATCAAGCACGGCACTGCCAACCCCCCCGTTTCCTTAGGCCTTTGCATGATTGACCTTTTTACCCGTGGTTTTTTGTTTTTCCAAATGAAGTTTGTAACTGCTTTCTGCAGTTCTATAATATCTAATCTTACCACGGGTATCGGAAGAGTTTGGAACAGGTATAATATCCTGGGGAGGAGGTTCATTTTTACGCAAAAGATTTTACCAATCCAGGATATCCCATATGCAGACCAGTCTTTGAGTTCCTTTATGAGGGTTTTTATAAGTCTCGGGTAATTCTCCTGGTAGAGATTATGGCTTTGTTTGGTTAGGAAAATTCCCAAGTATTTTAAAGCTCTGGTCTGCCATTTAAACTGAAAGTTTATCTCGATTAGTTTCTCTGTCGCCTTTGGGATATTTAGACTCAGCGCCTCCGACTTTGATTGATTGATCTTAAATCCGGAGATTCTGCCAAATTTATCCAGTAGAGCGAACAGATTGGGTAATGCGGTGAGCGGTTTTGTCAAAGATAATATAATATCATCTGCGTATAGCGCGATTTTATGATCTTGGGCACCTATTCGCACTCCCGTAATATCTGGATTGCGCCGAATGTGTGCGGCCAGCGGTTCCATGCATAGGGCGAACAACAGGGGCGAAAGTGGGCATCCCTGTCTGGTACCGCTTTTAATTTTAAACATATCTGATGGGAAGCCTTGGTGTAACACCCTGGCGGTCGGGGTTGTGTATAATGCTTTTATTGCCCTTATAATTTTGTTCTCAAACCCGAATGCCTCAAGCGTGGACTCCATATATGGCCAGTCGATCCTGTCAAAGGCCTTTTCTGCGTCTAAGCTTAGGATTACTCCCTGGATCCCGTTGGCGTTAATGTAGTTAATAATATCAATTATCTTTCTTGTATTGTCGGCCGCTTGTCTGTCTCTAATGAAGCCAACTTGGTCTGGGTGTATAAGCCGTGGCAGGATCGTACTCAATCTATTGGCCAATAATTTGGAGTAAATTTTTACGTCCGAATTGATTAAAGATATTGGCCGGTAGCTTTGGCAATTTGTAGGATCTTTGTCCTTTTTAAATATTATGGATATCGACGCCTGAAGCATCTGGTCCGAGAAGGGTTCCCCCGCAAGAACTCCATTGAATAATTTAAGCATGTGTGGCGCCAGCACCCCTATAAATTTCTTGTAATATAGGTTAGAAAACCCGTCTGGGCCTGGGGCCTTAGAGCAGCGGTGCGCAAAGTGGGGGGCGCGACCCCCAGGGGGGGCGGGAGATTGTGCTGGGGGGGCGCGGGCAGTTGCAGAGGCCCCGCGCTCTTCCCCCAGGCATTTAAATTAAATGCCGGGGGATCGCGTGAGGCCCCTGCAACTGTTTACTTACCGGGATTCAGCCGTCTGTGTTGCGTCACTGACGCCGCGGCACCATGTGACCTGACGTCACACGCCCACGCAGCGTCATCTGACGCGGCTGAAGGAAGGCAGGGGGGCGCGAGAGCCGGGGCAGAGAGACAGGGGGGCGCAGCACAAAAAGTTTGCGCTCCCCTGCCTTAGAGGGTTTGAGATGTTTGATTACCGCTGTCAGTTCCTCTAACGTGAAGTCAGATTGAACTGCCTCATTCTCCAGCTTGCTCACCTCTGGTAAGGCTGCTTCGTCTAGGAAGGACTGTAAAAGTTTTTTTGTTTTTGGGTTTTGTGATACTTTCTCCCCATTATATAGCTGTTCATAATAAAGCCTAAACTCTTCCACTATGCGTTTGGGATTGGAGGTTAACTCTCCTGATTTTGTTTTTATGGTTTGTATGTTATAGCTCGGCTGCCTATTATGGATCCTGTTTGCTAACATAGTGTCCGGCTTGTTGGCCTTCTCAAAAAATTTCCGCTTAGTCCAACTGATATCTCTCTCGGCCTGGGATGTGAGGAGGAGATTAAGCTCAATTCTTACATCTTTCAGCTCCTTAAGGATGTCCTCTCCGTCTGTTCGGCTATGTAGTGCAGAGAGCTCGTGTAACCTCTTATATAGTTGTGTCAATTTCGCCTCTCTTTGTCGTTTGCGTCTTGCTGCGAGACTAATCAAAGTTCCTCTTATTGTGGCTTTGTGAGCCTCCCACAGTGTAGTGTGGGATTCCACAGTGCCTGTGTTTGTAATAAAAAAATTCCTGATCTCGTCTTTGACTGTCTGTGCCAATTCCGGAATTTTAATAAGGGATTCGTTTAGCTTCCAGTTTGCTCCCGAGCTAACCTGTCTAATTTGTGTGCATCTTAGCTCGATCGATGCATGATCCGACCATGTAATGTCATGTGTGTTGGAGATTTGTGGGACCATTCTACTCGATACAAAGAAGTGGTCAAGTCTGCTGTAACTGTCATGGGGGTGCGAATAGAATGTATATGTGCGCTCGCCTGGGTGTTGTTCTCGCCATATGTCCACTAGGCATCCCCTTCGTAGCCCTTCTAGCAGCTCTTTGGTTCCTGTTTGTCTCCCCTTCTCCTGGCTCGGAGATCTATCAATACGAGGGTCTAGGGCTTTGTTAAAATCCCCTGCTAATATCACATTCCCGCTTGCCCAGCTTTGTAGCTTCAAAAAGAATTCTGTAAAGAATTGGGGGTTGTTATCGCAGGGGGCGTACACGCATGCTAAGGTTACCCTGGTTTGCTGCAGTAAGCCTACCACAATGATATATCTCCCTTCAGGGTCACGCTTTAATTTTTCTGGCACAAATGGGACTCTGTTGTGGATCAAGATAGCTACACCCTTTTTTTTTTCCTTGGCTGAGGCTAGGTAGAATTTTCTAAAGTGTTTATCTATGAATTTCGGATTATTATTAAGGCTATAGTGTGTCTCTTGCAGGAAGAGAACATCAGTGTTTTTGCGTTTGAAGTCAGCGAAGGCTATCCTGCGTTTTCGGGGGGAATTAAATCCCTTTACATTCTGGGAAATGAACGTTAATGCCATCTTTGTGTGTGTAGTGGGTGCTTATGGGCGTCTGGCGTTCTCTGCTTACCCGGCTCGTGTTGTTGCGAGGGCTGTTGGTGACAGAGCTGCAGGTCTTTTGTTGCCCAGTCGTCTCTATTAGGGATACCTGGATGGGGGGGAGGGAAACACATAGGGGAGTGACAGGAAACATACGACCTTGTCATAGTGACAAGGGAAACCACATTGGTCTTAGAGGACCCATGGTTTGCTGCCCGGGGACACTGTTCCGAATCCAGTGCGTCCCAGTTCCCTATAAGGGGTTGTGGGAGGACACTGAAGTCGAGGAAGCCCAGGTCTTTGGTTAGGCCGTGGCTTAAGGCCACCGTCCAACCAGAGAGGTACATGCCAACAGGCAACAGGTAGGGCAGACATCCGCCCCCCCGCCGGCAGCGAATACCTTGATTTTTATTATTAATCAGCGCTTAAGCACTATGACATAACTTGACTATAACTCAACTTGTGTCTCTGGAAAAGAAAACTTTGGTTAGTTTAAACCTATCAACCATGCAGTCTTTAGTTGATTACCCTGCAACTGCGTGGTATGTTTAGCCTTTCTCCCCAGTAGGGGAATGCGCGGACCCCTCTGGGGAGCTCTGGGCCTCTGTGCAGTTCTTCTGATGGCTGTTTTCATCTCACAGCCTGGCGTTGTTCCTGCTCCGAGGTGAGGACGCTGTTTGCTGACGTCAGGGTCCTAAAGACGGGCTCTCGCGAGAGTTTCTCCCCCGACGTCCTCTGCGGGTCACACGCAGATCTGACTGGTGTTTGCAGAGGGGACTGGTGTTTCTCGGGGGCGGAGTCTTCTGCTTTACCTCGTGTTCGCGCCAAATCGTCTTCCGCCATTCTGAGTTGGCGCTTCTTTGCCGGATTCTCCTGCCCGTCGTCCCGTGAGGCCATTTTGGAACGTGGAGAGCGGGGTAAGAAAAAGATAGGGGAGAACTTTTGCCGCGTCTTTTCTTTACTTGGTCTCTCCCCTCCTCTTGTGTGCATGGTAGAGAAGCTCCGGGGGGCGTTGTTGTAATGTCTTTTTTTTTTTTGCAGAGGACCGCAGCTTGTGAGGGTAGATAGTTCAGTTTAAACCTAGTAACAACAGTAACTGGTGATTCAGGGGTAACTGTGGGCCATCTTGTGTGGCCTTCATCCTGATCCTGAGGGGCCCGCTTTAGCGTATCTTTGTTTTGGTGGCTGTCTCACTTTCTCCCATTCGGTCCGACGGGGTAGACGGCTATCCAGGGTTTCAGGCTGTGGTAAGGTGTTAGGGAGGCCCAGCTTGGTGAGGAACTCAGGACCGTCTGCGATGTGTTTAATGACGTGTGATCTGCCATTTTGCAGCACAATCAAGGCGAAAGGGAAAGCCCAACGATAGCGGATATTTTTTTCCCTGAGTAGCCTAGTGATCGGCTGGAGGGCCTGCCGTCGTGCGAGCGTGATCGGTGAGATATCTTGGTATATGGCCATCTCTATGTCTTCAAATTTTATTATGGGGGTAGCTCTTGTAATTTTGCTTATTTCAGCTTTTGTTGTGAAGTGGTGTAATCTCATTATGACGTCCCTGGGAGGATTATTGGGAAGTGGTCTAGCCCTCAGTGCCCTATGGCACCTGTCCATTACTAGTTCTGCCTCAGTTTTTCCAGGCATGATAGATGACATCCAGCGGTTTATTAGGAGCTCGGGGTCTAAGATCTCCTCCGGTATCCCCCGGATCCTCAAGTTGTTTCGCCTGTCTCTGTTCTCACTGTCCTCGTTGCGTTCCTCGAGGTCTGCCACTTTCCTTTCCAGGGCTGTAACTCTGGAGTCCGTTTCTGTTTGGCAGCGGGCAGCTTCATCCATTTTCTCCTCCAGGTCATTTGTGCGTGTTCCAATGTTTAGTATGTCTTTACGTAAGGAGTCAACTTCCCCGCGAAAGAAGGTCTTTAAATCTGTGAGGAGTTTGGCTATTTCTTTCTTCATGGCTCCTGTCTGGTTCCCCGCTGTCAGGTCTGGTTCCTGAGCGGAGTCGGAATCAGATGCCGCCATGCTATCTGTCTCCTGTGTCTTCTTAGCTCCCACAAAATATGTGCGCACGTCCACTTTCTGCTTCGATTTTTTTCTCGTAGCCGCCATGTATCTGTATGCCTGGTGTGTAGGGCCAACAGCTCCTGTAGTTTTTTTTTTATTTCGTTGAGTTTTGCGGTGCGCTGTGTAATTTTAATGCCGGCGGGACTCGGAGCGTTCAGGTTAGGCTGCCATCCCTGCTCCTGCCGCGCATGCGCCTCCCTGTATCCTGTTTTTAAAGACATGCTCATGTAGTGAGATACTGACATTATACGCAGGGCCTCATATCTCCGGGCTATAGGTTTACCTGGTAAACCTCCGGGTGGCGGCAACCCCGGGTGGGCGGACGGCATGCTCCGGGCATCTTCCCCCTGCAACTCTACTCAATATGGCCGTGCGTTGTCAAATGGTGTTGCGTTGCCATGCCAACGAGAACGCAAGGTGGCGTCACTTGACGCCTGTTGCCATGACAATGCGGCCAAGTTCTACAAACAAACGAAGACCGGACCAGCGGGGAAAGCCAGGTAGCCGGCCAGCCTTCCTGAAGCCGGCGCCCCTGTAGCTAGTTGAGGGTCATGTCTCCCCTAGGCTCCAGTTGTGTATTTCCCAGTTTTGTATTACACTGTATGCCTGCTGGATTTAGCAGAATAAACCTCATTTGATTCCACTACCTTGTCCTGCCTAGTGAAGGTAAAGGTGTTAAAAGTACTGGTCTCCCGTGACAAGGAATGCATGTGGGAAATGGGTTGATGCTCAAGTGCTTGGTCCCACACGAATAACAATTCTCAATAATCAAAAGGATGACAATAAATGGGGACAATGATCCATAAGCCAGTGATAACAATAACAGTCCTTAGACCTATTTTAGGTTCTTTTTGGTCTCCCGTGACAGGCTGTAATACCTGAAGCATAGTATTAGAATAAATAATGAATTGTAAACTACATTCAGTACAAAGAATCTGTATTTTCAAACAAGGATTGTTTATTTTCAGTTTAATTTGAGGTAATAAGATGAGAAAGCAACCCCCCCCCCCCCTGCAAGGGGGCAAGTATATGTATGTGGTGGGTTGTGCGTATATACACATATATATAAATATATATGCATATAGATATACATATAAATATATAGATAGATCACGAGAGAAAGGTGGCAAGTGAGAGCGGGCAAGGGAGAGGGCCCGAGAGCAGGCACGCAGGAGAGAGGGCCAGAGAGCAGGCACGCAGGAGAGAGGGCCTGAGAGCAGGCACGCAGGAGAGAGGGCCAGAGAGCAGGCACGCAGGAGAGAAAGAGCTAGAGGGGGCAAGAGAGAGCAGGATGTGCGTGTGTGGTGTGTGTGTGTGGTGCGTGTGTGGTGTGTGTGTGTGTGGTGTGTGTGTGTGGTATGTGGTGTGTGTATGTGGTGTGTCTGTATGTGGTGTCTGTATGTGGGGTGTATATGTGGTATGTGGTGTCTGTATATGTGGTGTGTGTGGTGTCTGTATGTGGGATGTGTGTGGTGTCTGTATGTGGGGTGTATATGTGGTGTCTGTATGTGGGGTGTATGTGGTGTGTGTGTGGTGTGGTATATATATATATGTATAATGTATATATGTATATATAAGTATATGTATATATACACACAGACCACACATACTAGCCGCCTGGACCCCCATGCCAGCCCTGTCTGCATACCAAATGGAAACCCTGTCTTTCAGGGGGTTGCTTTTCTTGCTTTTTGGGTTCCATCTAAAGTTCAGACACAATGCCTCCTCCTGCCTCCCTGAAGTTCAGGCACAATGCCTCCTCCTGCCTCCCTGAAGTTCAGGCACAATGCCTCCTCCTGCCTCCCTGAAGTTCAGGCACAATGCCTCCTCCTGCCTCCCTGAAGTTCAGGCACAATGCCTCCTGCCTCCCTGAAGTTCAGGCACAATGCCTCCTCCTGCCTGCTCCTGCCTCCCTGAAGTTCAGGTACAATGCCTCCCTGAAGTTCGGGCACGATGCCTCCTCCTGCCTGCTCCTGCCTCCCTGAAGTTCAGGTACAATGCCTCCCTGAAGTTCAGGCACGATGCCTCCTCCTGCCTCCCTGAAATTCAGGTACAATGCCTCCCTGAAGTTCAGGCACGATGCCTCCTCCTGCCTCCCTGAAGTTCAGGTACAATGCCTCCCTGAAGTTCGGGCACGATGCCTCTGGGCCTCCTCTTCCTTTTGATTTTTGCGCGTTTCATTCCAAGTTCTTTATCTAGCTGTTCAGGTTTCCACTGAGGCCCATCAGTGTAGCAGCAGTGTCAAAGCACACCAAGCAACGTGGCAGCAGGAACACACCAGCAACGTGGCAGCAGGAGCACACCAGCAACGTGGCAGCAGGAACGGGCTAGGAACGGGCTGTTAAGGTCCATTCCAACACTGAATTAATGGTGCATGTGCCTAGATCCTACGGAGATAAATGAGAAAACCACCGATTTATTATAGGCAAGAGCTGAGCAGAGCTTATATTCTCTTTGGTTATAATCATCACAAGCAAGAAATATTGGGGGTTCTGAACACGAAAATTATATGTCAATGGAAGTTTTGCCTTCGATGATTGAGAGACTCCATTGATGTCTGAGAGCACGTTGAGTGAAGGCTGGCTTTCACTAAGTGAGACTCACTGAGAATTAGTGAGACCTAAAGAGGAGTCTTCTAACAAATTAACAAGGCTATGGGAAAATAAACTTTTGGGCCAAAAGGCTGGCAAAATAGCTACTATTTACGCCCAAGCTTACAGAGGAACTATGTTGGTATTTGTAAGAGATAATGGTATTAAATAGATTGGTACCTATTCTGCCGATATGTATCCTTCTTCTTCTATGGCTCCTGCGGCTGATCTGCGGCACTTGTCTTCATGTTACCAGTCTAGAAGCAGGAACAGTTTGACTTCTGACTAGAGGGCACTGACACAGCCAGGTTATATACTCATTGGCAAGCCCATGGCACCAAGGGGGTGGCATGCCCCATAGGAATGGCATCAAGGCACGATTTTTGCTTCTTCCTTTTGATTTTTGGGTTTCATTCCAAGTTCTTTATCTAGCTGTTCAGTTTTCCACTGATGCCCATCAGCGTAGCAGCAGTGTCAAAGCACACCAAGCAACGTGGCAGCAGGACCGGGACACCAAGCAACGTGGCAGCAGGACCGGGACACCAAGCAACGTGGCAGCAGGGACGAGCTGTTAAGGTCCATTCCAACACTTCCTAGGGAGATAGATAAGAAAAGCACAGATTTATTATAGGCAGGAGCTGAGCAGAGCTTATATTCTCTTTGGTTATAATCATCACAAGCAATAAATATTTGGGGGTTCTGAACACGAAAAATGACATGTCAATGAAAGTGTTGCCTTCAATGATTGAGACTCCATTGATGTCTGAGAGCACGGTGAGTGAAGGCTGGCTTTCACTAAGTGAGACTCACTGAGAATTAGTGAGAGCTAAAGAGGAGTCTTCTAACAAATCAACAAGGCTTTGGGAAAATAAACTTTTGGGCCAAAACACTGGCAAAATAGCTACTATTTACGCCCAAGCTTACAGAGGAACTATGTTGGTTTTAGTAAAAGATAATGGTATTAAATAGATTGGTACCTATTCTGCCGATATGTATCCTTCTTCTGTGGCTCCTGCGGCTGATCTGCTTCTGCGCCATGGGCCCTCGCCTCCTGCTAATTTAGGCGATTTTCTTGATGTTACCAGTCAAGAAGCAGGTGACTTCTGACTTGAGGGCACCAACAGCCAGGTTTATATACTCATTGGCATTATGACCTTGTGTGAAATTTTTGCCTATGTGACATCAATGCCCTGGTGACATCATTGCCTCTGAGACAGGGCTGCCGGTAAAAAACTTTTTAACTTAACTTTTATTGAGTTTCAGTACAGTATACCAATAAGAACAAGATGATTCTGGCGCAGCAGCCAAAGAGTGGGTCTCAAACAATATACCTCTGCAGTACTCTCGGGCATGTTTTCTGTGAGGGAGTGGGTTTTAGTGCTCCGTTTAGCCTCGGAGCGGCTGGGGGGCGTTTCCGATGAGAGCGTGACGTCATCACGCCTTGTGGGCGGTCCTACGTCGTCATTTTGGCACGAAAACGGGGCATTTGAATGTGTATATAAGTAAGCACTATTAGTACAATATATACTCCTTGATAAAGTGTTTTTTTGGAACACAAAACACGTAGGAGGGTTAGTGCCTCCACTTTTTTAGATGAATCACTTTTCTGCGCCAGAATCATCTTGTTCTTCATGTTTACCTCTTCAATCCAGGCTGCACGCCTACCAGGACATCAGGATTAAGAGATTTCAGTGAATACTTTCTTATTCATGATTGCTCAATGTGAGTCCAGGGACCATCCCAATGAGGGTTTGATGGGAGTTTTTTAGCCTCACACCTTACCCTTCAGGGTATTTTGGCCCATCTGGGGACTTTACTACCTTCAAGCAGTTATCTATATCCTTATCCAGTCCTGTGTTATGAATATATGAATATATACATCTGGATGCAATGCTGAAGCGCCTTTGTCACTTGGAAATGGGACAGTATACCAATAACATTACATCTCATAATTCTGGTAACAACAAATACAATCAAATAACAAATAAGGAACACGCGGGGTAGGGGGGGGGGGGGTATTTTATCTTTCTATGTCTTGCTCACGGATTCATCTCTCCCATGTGGTCCTGTTCTTTTACTTCTATTACTAGGTCTGCACCATCCTATCCCGCTCCTGAGCTTCCCACAGTCAGAGGAGAACGCATTTATTACTATCACAGTGGGATTGTGGTATTATTCACCCCTGGGATGTCTGCACCATGTAACAATGGTTTTTCAGACAAAAGGTGACACATTGTGTGCTCATTTGCATATAATTTCCCAAAATCCCTTGCTGCAGTGGAAGCACTGTATGCTAGGGATACTGGTGAAAGGCGGGGTTGCAGACCTGCCTAAGACATGTGAATGTGCTCACAAGTGATCTTTTTATTTGCTAAACGCAATACAGTGGAGGTTTCTTGTTGCCTTTTTAACCCACCATAACTTAAAACGTACACACACACACACACTGCACTGTACAACTGAGTGTGCACTGCCTCTCTCATCCCCCTCCTTCTCCTCATCCTCTCACCCTTCTCCTCTTCCTCTCTCACCACCCTCCTTCTCCTCTTTCTCGCCCACCCCTCCTTCTCTTTCTCTCTCACCTCCCTCTCTCTCACAAACCTCCTTCTCTTCCTCTCTCACCCCCCTCCTGCTCTCACCACCCCCCTTGCTCTCACTTACCTGGCTTTGATGGAGCAGCGCAGCAGAGGAGGAAGACAGTGGGTGGCAGAGTAGGAGGACTAAAGACCACAGGAGCGGCACCAGAGGAAGACAGCTGACGGCGGGAGAAGAGGACCCGAGAGCCACCATGTCAGCGGAGCAGGGCAGCAGAGGCGTTACACTGCAGGCAGCAGCAGGGGAAGAGTATTGGCACCATGTGAGCAGCACAGGAGAACAGCCGGGGAGGAGCTGCGCTGTAGCAGCGGCAGAAAAGCCAGTGTTGCCCTGCTCCACTGACATGGTGGTCCTCTGTTCTCTTCTCCCGCCGCCAGCTGTTTTCCTTCGGTGCTGCTCTGCTCCTGTGGTCCTCAGTCCTCATCTTCTGCCGCCGCCTCGCCAGCTGCTAAAATCAACTTGCTGCGGGCGAGTGCATTTGTCAAGCCCTGGATATAAATATCAATTACAGATATATAAATTTAATTAAATGGAAATAGTCGTGTTAGTCCAGTTGCGATAGTGCAGAATAAATGAGTTCTTCAGTATTAGGTGATACATTTTTTATTTGGACTAACAATTGATATCATAGGGCAAGCTTTCGAGAGTTTTGCTCTCTTCCTCAGGTCAGCAATACTGATATACAGAGAATTCTATGACTTAAACAGAGATTGGAAAAGGCAAAAAATAAATAAATAAACCAGATGACGATAAGGTGGGGTGAGAAAGGGATGTTTGAAGACACATGAAGGGTAATAAAATGGTGACAAGGAATGTGAGAACCAGGGATGGGGGGGGCTGTACATCTAACAGCAGCACGGGGGGAGGGGAGTTTTTGGATAGGAACATTAGGAGGCAGGGAGGATCATTACAAACAATTGTGATAGTGTGAGAACCCCCATATCCATACTAAGTCCTCTTATTTTAGTGTCAAAGAGTCTTATCATTCTGAGCTCAAATGTTTTCTGTTGTGCGTTTGAACATTCCATTGAGAATTTTGATTTTTAAATAATTTATGGAATGATCTGGTTGTGAGAAATGATGTCCCACAGGTGAGCAGTATCTTCCTTCTTCATGGTGTTGTATTGAGTGCCTGTGCATGCTCATTCTACCGTGAAGTTTTTGGCTGGTTTCCCCAATATAGCATCCTTGCTCACATTTGTTGCATTGAATCATATATACTACATTCCTGGATGTGCAGCAGTATGAACCTTTAACATTGAATGTTCCCTGGTTGTGACTGGCTGTGGGATCTTGACATATGTTTGCAGAGTTTGCAATGTGTGTTGTTGCACGATTTTGTGCCATTATCAATGTCCTTAAGATCATTATGGAGTTTTCTGTTGACTAATTCCTGTTTGGTGGTTGCCGGAAAGCAAGGATAGGGGGTTTGGGGAAGATTTCTTTTAATGTCACATCCTCTGCCAGAATGGGTTCCAGATCTTTGATTATTTTTCATATATCCTCTAGGGTAGGGTTGTATGTGGCCACTAGTGGTATGCATGTGTTAGGTTCTTTCTGTCTGTATTGTAGCAGGTGTTCTCATGGGGCTTTTAGTGCAGATGTAATGGTTCTGGCAATAGTCTTTGGCTTGTATCCCTTCTGTCTGTCTGAACGATTCGGTCAGACAAACAACATATATGACAAGGAAAATGGGGAATGGAAAAGGAGGGGGAGGGGAAGGGAAAGCCAAAAATGATAATAAAACTTTAAAAATAAAATAGAAAAACCACTGGAACTCCCAGACAGCTATCCGCAGGATCAACCACCTTCCTCGATACGTCTAGAAAACAATTGTATATCTTACATGTCAATTTATATTCTTTGTGTTTATATTACATTATTGGAGTATTGTTCCCCCTGTCTCATTCCATTCTTATTTTATGTGCCAGTTGTTTTTTTGTTGTTGTTTTTTTTATTCATGTAGCCTATCACTTTAAAGCCTATTTACTCACAGTCACTCCCATTTGTTTAATATGGGTGGAGATAGGATTACCAATGAATCAATCTATTTGGACTATGTAAGCTATGAGTACTGCCTCATTCCCTCTCCTCTGATGAAGTCGCCGCTACCCTAGCGATGAAACGCGTAAGGGTTAAAACGCTTATTTGGCTGAGCCTGGACCCTGTTTCTACCTTCTGTCTGCTACTACGGAAGGGAGCTGCGGAACTGAGAGAGCGTATACCGCAGTGCCGGGGGGGCCGCTGTGTGGACGCACACTATTGATGTTACCCGGCTGTGTATGCGGAAGACTATCACATGCCTCCAGCTGCAAGATTGTCGCTCCGCACCGGCAAAGAACTACAGGAGACCAGAGTTCATGTCCAAAGCGCATATTCCACTGATTTGTTGTGAGTGACCTGATTTTAGCATTGCGGTAATAAACCTTTTACTATTTACACCATGGAGCCCGCGCTGTCCCCTTTTGTTTTCTACACACAGCGCTGTGCCTGGGAGCTGCGTAGGCGAGCACATTGCCAGGGGCTCCAGCGGCATCTACAGCCAGGCGCCGCCATCTTTAAAGCGTTCGCGCATGTGCAGCAGTGTTGCGGTGGCCATTAACGATTGCAGATGGGAAGGGACATCCCCAGTCGGTGCATGCGCAGACAGAGCCTACATTACATTACAGACTTGCGCAGGTGCAGTTACGATCGCGCACTCGGCCCCAATGATAAAGAACTCTGCAATGGACTACAACACCCAGCAGCCTCTGGGGATTGCCCTATGATCCCTATCACATGCAGCCAGACAGCTAATAGGGATTAGGCTTTGGTCCCGCTGCGTCCGGCGGCACGCGCTGCCGCGCGCGCGTTACTCACCTGCAGGGGTATCCTCCCGAGCCGGTCTCAGTCCCCCCTCGCTGCACGGCTCACTACGCTCTGTGACGTGTCAGCCGCCAGGGGATGCAAGAGAATTGCAGGGGCAGGAGCTGGAGCTGTCAGCCTCCAAAAGGTAATGTGTGTGTGTGTCGACGGAGGGATCAGCTATGAGGGCATGTGCCAGCAGCAGCACCCTCCTGCAGTCCGGGAGACCGACCCCCGCTGCAGCCATCCGATGGGGTGGGGGGGGGTATGTATCGGAAGGGGGGTGTATTGAACGGGAGCTGTGGAGGGGGGTGTATCGGACGGGAGCTGTGGAGGGGGGTGTATCGGACGGGAGCTGTGGAGGGGGGGAGTAGCACGGAGAGCAGCAGAGGGCATGTGGGGGGGTCCCTCCTGCAGCCCGGGAGAACACCGCTGCAGCCCGCCGCTCAAACCACGCCCCTCCAGCCCACCGCTCCCGCTCCCTACAGACCACAGATAGCGGTCAAGTGCCTCTCCACGCGCTGCCTGTCTGCAGTGCGGGCGCGTGGTCTGAGGCAGCGGGGCCTTAGCCTTACAGATTCTCCTGCTGAAGTTAGATACATTATTGTGTGCAGAGAGACAGGAGGAGTCAGAGCTGGGAGCAGGTTAGGGAAGGGTGTGTGTAGGGAGCAGTAGCCCCTGGCACTAGGCCTAGTTACCCCCTAGGCCCCAGATAGGCCCTAAGACATAACCCAGATTGTGGTTGCGACAGGGACAGGCCCTAGGTAGGGACCCTGCCCCTTTAGTTATTTGCTGAGTTCAGGGACACCGTTCACCTGCTGTATAGCCCTGATAATCGTGTCTGGACGCAGACCATCGCTCAAGATAGACTATCTTCATGGTGGGATTGTCTGGCGGGACGCCACCCCACGCACCAAGAGTGGAAGTATCGTGGATCACGCTTTCGGATCCATCAGCCAAGTACAGCATCTGCGCGTCCGGGTGTGGACACACCCGGCAGGTACCATCAAGTCACCAAGTGCACCAACTACACACCTCATATTAGTGGACAGCGCTGTTCCACACTTGGGTGGGGTTGTGGGACTTTTGAGACACTTGGGTGGATGGTGGTGGGGATGAGGCCCCTTGAGGCCGGTTACAGGGTGACATATATTGTGATGCTATTGATGTCATATGGTTATTGTTATAAGGTTATTGTGCATATAGTAAACTGTTTTATCCATACCCTGGTGTAAGTACTTACTGTATGTGGTTCCTGTGTAAGGGGTTATTCTACACACTAGAATCCCTGCACAGGTGGAGGCGCTGTAAGCAGTACGTTCCAGGATACACCCCAGGCTCCCTGTGGCGGAGGTTCAGGCCTCCTGTGAGCCTATTAGGTATTGCACCACACCTGGTAACATATGTAGATTTTCCCACATGGTAGAATCTAAATCAGGAGTGGCCAACTGCAGTCCTCAAGGGCCACCAACAGGTCAGGTTTTCAGGATATCCCTGCTTCAGCACAGGTGGCTCAATCAGTGTCTCACTCGTTGCCTGAGCCGCCTGTGCTGAAGCAGGGATTTCCCTAATACCTGACTGGAGTTTGCCACCCTTGATCTAAGTGAATTTTGAGCCGTTTCTCTATTTTTCTTTTCAATGATCACAGAAGTACATGACTCAAGGTTAAACATGCTCAGCATCACTCTGTATCCTTCACCACACTGAACATACTAGTTTGCTTCCTCCGCACAAATTGTTGATTCATTTTGCAGCTGGCAAAGTCTTCGTTATGACTGAACGCAATGAGACACTAGGAGGCGCTGTAGGGTTACATTTGCCAAAAGCAAAGACAAATATAGTTCTCATTAAGGCTGCGTCCATAGAGATGGGAGCAGTGCTGAACCGCGCTGACGCTGAGGCTCTGTGCGATTTCATGTACATGCAGGCGAGCCAGCGGGCGCGATCGGGAGGCGGGGGGAGGCTGAGGGAGGCGGGGCAGTGACGTCGCTGGGCCAATCGCCCGCGACGCACTGACGTCAACTTAGCGGTGCCGACGTCACAGCGCCGTCACGTTGACGCTGCTCCGCGCTGATTGGATGTTTTCAGCCGAGAGCGCTCTGAAAAACAGCTTGGCTGTCGGCTGAAAAATCCAACTCCTCAGCACGCCTGCGGACGCTCGCGTGAGCCCCCTCTAAAGACATCCTCATTGAGGATGCTGGGGCTCAGCGTGGAGCGTCCGCACGGCTCAGCGCGGCTTCCCCTGCTATGGACGTGGCCTAAGGCTCATACGTGCTCAGCGTTCCAAATGAACGGCTTAGCAGCACTTAGCTTTATTATTATTATAATTTATTTATAACGCGCCAACTTATTTCATAGAGTCGTACGATGGGGTCAGAAGACGATAACAATCAAATATCAAACATTAATGGAGAAATCCATGCAATATTCTACGTGTTAAAAAAAAAAAATCTGTTCTGTAGTATTAGATGATACTTACTACTTTATTTTTAAATTCAACTCAATGCTATTTTTAATTAGTTTTAATATACTGAGCATCTTTTGATTTCTATAGCAGCTTTTTGTCCACCTCCTCAGTAGTGCAAGATGTTTGCAACACATTCCTGTGTGTGATCATTTGTTGCCATTATTCCCAGCAGTTTAAGCTGCAAACTGTAACAATAGGTAATGTTTACCTTAGTAATAGAAGAATACATTGTAGCTGCTGAGTTACACTAACTTAAAGGATTGATTGAAACTGAAAGACAGCCATTTAGCGAACCCTGGGAAGCAGGATCTTTGCTGCTCGATCACGGGAGAACCTTTCCATCGGCAGCTTAGGTAATTAGTTTTCAATAAAGGTAATCAATGGCTGCATATATTAAAACAAAATATATACTTTAATTGTTTTTTTTTTTTTTTTAAGTGCCGGTAGGATTTCCTCTTTAACATACATTGTACAGTAGGTAAGGAGGGCCCTGCCCCAATGAGCTTACAATCTATAGGAAAGGGAGAGTGGAAACATAAAGGTACACGAGGAGAGTTATATGGCAATACATAAAAGGCACAGAAAAAAAATCCTACAAGTGTCATAATAGAATCACATGCACGTTAAAATTAATTGTAAGGTTTACGGTGTTGGTCAATGTTATTAGTGATCAAGAAGACATTATAGGTATTTTTTGATATATTTATGAGTTCTGTGTTGTAAAATTAAACTACATTCGATACTTCACAGCCACTTCTCAAAACCTCTTACTTAATTACAATAAACAGCAGAAAGTTTATCAAAACAAAAATGTCCCATTGATTTATCGCCTGTTTTTTTTTTGGCCATTTCAACTGTAAAGACATGTACTTTCTTATGTCTCTGACAGGTATATTTGCCAACGGGTTTTTCGGCTGTCTAAAGCCAGAGCTATTTCATGGTGGGAGTTTGTTTCTTGTTCTTGTCTCTTGTTCGTAGAAAATTATGGATTTGTTTATTTCATACAATACAGGCTCGTGACTGTGTTCTTTGTTTTTCATCACAAATGAAGTGCTGCAATAATAATAACCTGTGAATCAGCCAGAGCTCAGGATGTTTAAACCCAGTTTACAGCCCAGCACAATTCTTTCATAATACTTTGAAGTATTACTCATAGCATCCATGTATAGGGAGCACAAGTGTGAGAGCTGTTTCTATAACCTCAGTGAAGCTAGTGGTTTTCGAACCGATTCGTTCTTTTCCCTGTCTCTTAGGGTAATACCCAGCGTACATATCTCCATAGGTCTTTGTGTTGTCTGAAGCGCCTGAACTAGTTTTGCATTTAGGGTCCACGTTTAACACCCATAAGGCTGCCCGTGTAGTGCCCGCGACGGGTGACGTCACCGGTCGCTGTCGCCACTAGCGAAAGTTATATTTTGCTTTGCGGCGGCGTTGCGGGCGTACTGGCATTTGATTGGTTCAGGGGCTGTCACATGAGGCGACAGCCCTTGAAAAATCAAATATTGCCAGCTACCAAAATTCGCGACGTCGCTCCTTTGCATTGTCGCTGTCGCGCTTACTATAAGCGCATGCGGCGGCTGCAATGCATTTGTTTTTGGGTGACGATGCGTCGCCGTCGTCCGCATTATACGCGCGGCCTAAGTGAGCATGAGCAGAATACACGGGTCGAAAACTTTGCTTTTGAGGCACAGTGGAAGGTTCCCCTGAAATATTGTCTGGTTTCTTCCATCCCATCTTCACTCTTCTATCGCTTTCACTCAAAAAGTTTCCATGCATTATTGTGACGGTTCTCGTCTCCGATCAGGAAGCGGACCCGCAGGGGGGAAGTAGGGATGCAAATAAACCGACCAGAGCCCCGGGACAGAGTCCTGTTAGAGTATCCGTAGTCGGTAAGCAGGCAGGAGGTCAGGGCTGGCGGCAGTGGTGCAGAATTCAGGGGACAGGCAGGAGGTCAGGGCTGGCGGAAGTGGTGCAGAATTCAGGGGACAGGCAGGAGGTCAGGGCTGGCGGCAGTGGTGCAGAATTCAGGGGACAGGCAGGAGGTCAGGGCTGGCGGAAGTGGTGCAGAATTCAGGGGACAGGCAGGAGGTCAGGCCTGGCGGCAGAGGTGCAAAGTCCAGGCAACAAGCAAAGGGTCTGGGCAGGTGGCAGTGGTGCAAAGTCCAGTAAACAGGCAGAGGTCAGTGCTGGTGGCAGTGGTGCAAAGTCCCGTAAATGGGCAAAAAGGTCAGGGAAGACAGAAAGCAGCGAGGTCGGGGTCACGGTCCGGGGTCAGCAACAGGTGAATCCAAACAGACAAAAGCTTAAAGCGTGACAGCGTAGACAACAGGAACGGCAAATGTACTGTAGGAACTTTGCTCGGCGACTCCCACTAGGAACGGCAGCCTTAGATGGCTGCCAGTAACCAAAATGGCCAGAGTGAGCAGAAAGGGCAGGCAACCTGGAAAACCCGAACCGCAGTAAAACCCAGCACGGATCGAGCAGAATCCGTACAATTATTTGCCAGCCAAGGTAGACATAGTGTTCGACTTCTAGTTCTATTCCATTTATTTCAATCTTTGTAGACGTGACACATCTCTCTCCCTCTCCCTCTCTCTCCCCCTCTCTCTCTCTCTCTCCCCCTCTCTCTCTCCCTCTCTCTCCTCTCTCTCCCCCTCTCTCCCTCTCCATCTCTCTCCCCCTCTCCCTCTCTCTCCCCCCCTCTCTCTCCCCCTCTCTCTTGCTTACAGTAAGGTGACATTGTTTTTGCACAGTTAGCTTTGATGATTTGCGTTAACCTCAAGGAAAATAGTGTCCGTTTCTATTTTAGGTTAATATCACATTAGGAGCCTTGACTTAACAGAGCTCTGTGCATCTAGTCCCAAGAACTTGTGTAATAACAAACGTCCTAATGCAGGGGAGCTCAACTCCAGTCCTCAAGGGCCATCAACAGGTCAGGTTTTAAGGATATTGCTGCATTAGCACAGGTAGCCACTGATTGAGCCAAGCAGGGCTTGATTGAGCCCCCTTTGCTGAAGCAGGGGTATCCTGAAAACCTGACCTGTCGGAGGTCTTGGGGACTGGAGTAGAGAACCCCTGCCCTCATGGATTAGGATCCACACGGTACAATATGCAGCCAGCCTTAGGATTTCCCAATACATTATTTAGCCCAATAACACTAAAAGAGGAATAGCAAAAAGGGGGGAAAGTGGTCTGCGGACCCCAAGCTGGCGATGGACGCGGGCGAGTGGGAGGATATCTGGGAATAAGCAGCTAGAACTTCAATTTGCACAATAACAAAAGAGAATATATATCAAATCCTATTCCAGTGGTACCTGACCCCGACTAGGCTAAACCAGATCTTCCCCAGCACACCTGACTTGTGCTGAAGGGCATGTGGCAAAAAGGGGGACATGGCCCACATTTGGTGGTCATGTCCAGAGATCCAGAAGTTCTGGTCTATGATCCAGACGCTTCTCCGTGAAATCTCAGGGATTCTTTTTACGCCTAGACCCATTGACCTTTGTGTTTGGTAAACCCATTGGGATCCTACCCACACCCCTATTCAGGTTGGTTTCTTCCATCTTGACTGCCGCTAGATGCTCTGTAGCAGCGGCCTGGAAACAGGTTAACACCCCTGCGAGAAGCACGGTAGTCAGGAGGATAAATGCAGTAATGACTGTGAAGAAGCTCACAGCCATGCTCCACAAGAGAATGCTCCACAAGAGAATGCTCCACAAGAGAATGCTCCACAAGAGAATGCTCCACAAGAGAATGCCACAGTTCTGGAAAACCTGGGACCTCTGGCTTGGGGCTCAGGGCACTGACCAGGCATAGATCCAGGACCAGCGGACGCCGCCGGATGGAGGAGATGGAGATTTACGAGGATCCCACCTCCGCTCCCTCCCCCCCCCCCCTTTTTTTTTTGCCCCCCCCCTCAACCCCATCCTCCCCTGTCTGTTCGTCTCTCTCTGCTCCCTCCTTCTTTCTATATTTTTTTTAATTGGTCAACAAGAAAATACGTATTGGTAAACTTCCTGCTGAACCCAGTCATGTGCCCATGACACTGTTAACTATGTACCTGTATCTCTATGTTTCCAATCAAAAAAGATTTTGACAAAAAAGAGGAATAGCAATTAAATCTGCCGAGCCACATCGTGCTGTTTATGGCTAACCTGCTATGTACACAAAACATTCGGGGCTTCTTTACAGCGTCACAGGGAAAAGCAGGAAAGGAGCACCTAGAAAATAAGTGGTCGAATCTGCTTCAGGCTTAGCTATTACACAAGGAAACTTGCTACATAATTCATATGACAAGCTATTGAAAATCATTCTGGAAGTGAATAACTAACGTATGCAGAATCAGAGGATAAAAGGGGGACTGTTGCTAGGTCTAATTATAACTGCGGGGAATAGTTCTATAGAAATGCGGTTGCCAGGTTATTATGGATTGGGGGATAAAAGGTGAATGCAGATGTTGTCTGTTAGAAGCAACACGATTCATTCTAAAGTTTTCTAGCCTTGTGGTTTGTATTCTTGTTCCCCCCCCTGTTATTAGACTATGTGCTATTTCTATTTCCTTTGGATGAATGGAAATCGCACATCGAGCGCTCGCAGGCAGCAGAAAGGTAAGACAAGCTAGATATTTGATTGTAAAACTGCCTCGTCACACCTTTATTTGCGAGATTAACCTGCAAAGCACCCACTGCAAGGTGCTCTAGCACACAAAGATAAGGCGGGGGGCATATTACACAGTCTTATACTGTAGCTTTAGAGTCATTTATAAAAGGACTTGAAAGTGTTTAATATATGGTCTGTATGACTGGATTTTTCTGCAGCAGAAGCAGCCTGTAAAGACATGCACTCAGCGTTTGGACTCATAAAAACGTACAAAGTGTCGTGGGTTTTTAAGATAATAACTGAATAGTTAGTAGCTCTCTTAGGCTAAGGCCCCGCTCCCTCAGTCAGCGCGCCCGCACTGCAGACAGGCGGCGCGCTGACAGGCACAGACCGCGATATGCGGTCTGAGGTTGCCGGGAGCCGGAGCGGGAGGGGGGGGGGGGCGGGTGGGGGAGGGGGGCGGGGTTTGAGCGGAGGGACCCGCTACTCCCCCCCCCTCCCTCCCGGGCTGCAGGAGGTAGCTGCTGCGGGCTGCTGGAAAAAAGGTAAACTCCCGCTCCCTCCCCCTTCCCCCCCTCACACACGCTGATACATACACACTGATACATACACGCTGATACATACACACTGATACATACACACTGATACATACACACACACACACTGATATATACACACTGATACAAAAACACACACACACACACCACCCCCTACATTGTGTAGGAAGCTGTCTGACAGCTCCAGCTCCCGTCCCCGCCGCTGAGAGGCTCACCAGCGCACCACGTGACGCGCCACCGCTCGGGATCACAATTTTCTTGCATCCCCTGGCGGCTGACGCGTCACAGCGCGTAGTGAGCCGTGCAGCGAGGGGGGACTGGGACCGGCTCAGAAGGATTCCCCTGCTGGTGGGGAACGCTCACGCGGCCGCTAGCGCCGCCGAGCACAGCGGGTCCCAGCCCTTACTCTCGGTGACTTGGCTAATAATAACGTCTCTAACTAAGGGGGGCTCAACTCCAGTGCTCACACCCTCCCCCCAACAGGTCAGATTTTAGAATATCCCAGCTTCAGTAATCTGATTGAGCCACCCGTGCTGAAGTAGGGACTGATTGAGCCACCTGTGCTGAAGCAGGGTCTGGGGCGGTGGTGAGTAGAGGACTGGAGTTGAGCACCCCTACTCTAAGTGTTACCCAATGAAGGAACCTGAGAGGATCAAACGTTTGTAATATATCAAGTACTTGTTGGTCCAATAAAAGATATGATACAGAACCACATACTCTCTCTCCAACTCGGGACCCACCCTTCTTTCCCTTGCCTCTAACTGAAAGCTGGGTACACGCTGAAGCTGGCAGACTCGGGACACGATGGAGAGCTGCAGGACAGCGTGTACACGTGAAGCGCAAGGACTCAGGGTACACGTGAAGCTGCAGGACTCCTGTACATCGCTGGAGAGTCTGTCACGGCGCTAGTCCTGTAACACGTGAAGCTGCAGGACTGCCTGTCACGGGTGAACAGGCTGGTCAGCGAAGCTGCAGGACCTCGGGACACGATTAGCCTGCAGGACTCGGGGTACACGCTGAAGATGCAGGACGTCTGGGTACACGTTGCTGGCAGGAACTCGGGGTACCCGGTGAAGCTGCAGGACTCGGGTTACAGTTGACAGCTGCAGACGGTGTTAAGCCGGGCTCGGACCGGGTACACAAAGCGTGAAGGACCGGTGTCTGCAGTCAGACTCGGGTACAGGTGGAAGCGTGCGACCGGACGTGAGCCTCGACACGTGACAACTGAAGCGACCTGGTCCACGTGAAGCCTGGCAGGACTCTGTACACGTGAGCTTGCAGGAGTCCGTACACAGTTGATAGCGCAGGGACTCGGCTAACACGTGAACGAGCGACTCTTACAGGGATACGGAGGTCCGTACACGTGCCAAGTGCAGGAACTCCTTTACACGGTAAGCTGCAGGGCTCTGTCCGTTGAGCTTGCAGGATCGGTTAGCAGTACTGCACCTGGCTAACGTGAAGCTGAGACTCGGTACACGTGAGCTGCAGGATCGGGTACCGTGAACGTTGCAGGATATCGAGTAATACAGCCGGAAGCTGCAGGACTCGTACACGTGAGCCAGACCTGGCAGTAAGCGCGACTCGGGTACACGTGAAGCTGCAAGGACTTCGGGTACACGTGAAGCTCATGCGGACTCGGTAACACGTGAAGCGCAGGATCGGGACCCGTTGTGCTGTTGAAGCTGAGCCTCGAGGGTACACTGAGCAAGCTCTCAGAGGACTCGTACCCGTGAAGCTGCAGAGACATCGTGTACACGTGAATGGGATGAGGTCACGTGAGCTGCAGGGCTGTCACGGTGAACTAGCTGTCAGAGATGCAGAACGGGTACACGTGAAAAGCTGGAAGGACTCCTGTACACGTTGACAAGGCATGAACAGTAGATCGCACTGGTACACGTGAAGCTGCAGGAGTACGTACACCGTGAAGCGTAGCAGGACTCCTGTTCACGTCGAACGCTGCAGGAGACTGAGGGTACACGTCGATGAAGCGTGCGGACTCTGCACTGAGATGGAACACGTAAGCTGCAGGATCCTTGTACACGTGAAGCTGCCAGGAGCCTGTACAGTTCAGTTGCAGGAGGGAAACTGAGCAGGATCCTGTACACGTGAAGCTGGCAGGACTGCGTTTTACACTGTGAAGCTGTCAGGCTATCCGGCTACACGTGAAAGGCAGGATCCTGTATACGTGGTGAGGGGTCCTGTACACGGAAACTAGACTCGTTACACGTGAAGCTGCAGGGATCGCCTGTACACGTGAAGCGCAGATAGTACAGTGGATCAGGGGCTATTACATAGTGGGACTGGTAGTGACTGCCATCTGTACACGTGAACTCAGGGCTCTGGCAGAGCGCGGATCCTGGGTACACGAGAAGCTGCAGAGGAGTCGGATACATCGTGAAAGCTGCAGGACTCGGAGTTACGTTGAAGTGCCAGGTATCGTGACACGTGAGAGCTGGGACCAGAAGAGTACACGTGAAGCTGCAGGACCTCCTATACACGTGAAGCGCAGGACTTGTACATGAAGGTGCGGGACTCGTAAACGTGAAAGCTGCAGGAATCGGTCACGTGAAAGCTGCAGGTCACTCGCTAAGTGATAGCACAGAACTGTGATTAGCATGCAGGACTCCGGTACCGTGAAGGCAGGACTCTGTACACGTGAACAGCTCGCAGGACGCGGGTATCACGTGAAGCGCAGGACGGCGTACCACGTTGAACGATGCAGGACTAGGTACCGTGAAGAGTGCAGGGACATCGGGTACACGTGAAGCTGCAGATATCGGGTAAACTGATGAAGCTGCAGGACCGGTCGCGAGCGGCTATGACTGTAGTGACAGTGAAGTGAAGGACTCGGGTACCGTGAAGCTTGCAGGACTCGGGTACTGAAGCTGGACTGCAAAGCTGCAGGACCTCCTGTACACGCTGAAAAAGCTTGCAGGACTGCTAACATGAAGCTGAGATCGGGTACCCGTGAAGCTGCAGGGAATCCGGTACACGTGAAGCTGCAGGACTCCGGGTACACGTGAAAGCTGCAGGATCCTCGGACAACGTGAAGCGGACAATGCCTCGGGTACAGTGACAGCTGCAGGACTGGGTACCGGAAGACTTGCGGACTGTGGGGACACGTGAAGCTGAAGGACTCGGGTACAAGGTGAAGATGAGGAATCGCGGTAACGGGCAAGCTGAGGCCTCGGTACAAGTGAAGCTGCAGGACTCGGGTACACGTGAAGCTGCAGGACTCCGGTACACGTGAAGCTGCAGGACTCCTGTACACGTGAAGCTGCAGGACTCCTGTACACGTGAAGCTGCAGGACTCCTGTACACGTGAATCTGCAGGACTTGGGTACACGTGAAGCTACAGGACTCCTGTACACGTGAAGCTGCAGGACTCGGGTACACAGGACCTCTGTTTATGTTATAGTGTGTTCTTATGTTACTGCGTTCCAGTTTCCAGAGTTAACCCTCTCTGTTCATAACATGATAGGTGAACATGTACAAAAACAACCAACAACCTTTAGAGCCTCTAGAACAGGGGGGCTCAACTCCAGTCCTCAAGCCCTCCCCAACAGGTCAGGTTTTCAGGATATCCCTGCTTCAGCACAGGTGGCTCAATGAGAGGCTGAGATATTGAAGATTACTTTATAGTTTGAACAAACGAAAAATAATTAAAAGACGGGGAGGTGTGGTAGGGTGTTTAATGGGAATGTTATATATATATTCCCTCTTAATTAAACCTTAGTAAAAGTATTTTTCGTTTGTTCTATGTATGTGGTTTTTCCAAACAGTTTATTTTAATCAGTTCACAATAAAATTTAAGTTTTAATTAGGGTGTATTCTCTTTAGTGCCACATAATAGGGACTCTCTCCTTTCTCTCTACCTGTCAATACCTCATTCCCTGTGAGCACCACCCTTATCCACTGTTTGGCGTTTCCTTCCCTCCCTGTGCTTGAGCAGAGTTAACTCTGCTGCATTCATTTGCTTGCAGATTCCCCTGTCTACCATTACTTTATAGTTTTCCTAAACTTTCAACATTCCTTCCTGTAAAAAAACAAACATATTGCCCAATATTAGATATTCCCATGGGACGCTGTTTGCTACAATAAATGAATATGTGATATTAAAAGGACAGGAATTACTAAACAATTGTGGGTCTATTGAGTTAATATAGAACAACACTTTGCTCCAATTATTCCACATGAGCATCGGTTTACATGTGGAGACGTGTCAATAAAAGGAGCTACCAAGTGCATATGTTATAATGACAATCGTACCAAGATATACCCCTATGTTTGTTTCTTTTCCCCTTTCATTTGCGCCAACAAATCCGCCAGGTCTGAGGTTACGTTGACCTCTGCACAACAACACGCAGTCCCAACTTCAGCACAGTTGGCTCAATCAGAGGCTGAGACACTGTGTGACTTAGGCCTCAGTCACACAGTGTCACCTTTTGCTTCAAATCCATTTTAACATGGACCTCATAGTAATAGTAAATGAGTAATTATGCATTGTAACCTGCAAAATAGAGAACAAATTAATCTAAAAACTGATTCATGTTAAACTGCAGTTAGTTATAAAAGTAACATACTGTTTATAGATTTTCCTTATACAAAGATTTATTTTGTTAGAAAACAAATTTATATATACACTGGGCTCCAGTTGTAAAGAATACGTTCCACATAATTGGATAAGATAAGAAGCCAAGTAGAAGGCAAATAGTGATAGGTGGATAAAGACAAACATTAAGGGCACAGTATGGGAACCTTCAGATCTCCTGTTTTCGATGATTTCTATCCACCTTTAAGACCCACCTTAAGACCCACTTGCTTAAAGAAGCATACGAATAGCACTGTGAACATTCTGAACACATGATACATAAAGCTTGGCCCCCTGCAGACGCACTTACCAGAACTCCCTCCTCCTGTCTCTGTACGTTCTCCCTACCTACCAATTAGACTGTAAGCTCCTCGGGGCAGGGACTCCTCTTCCTTAATGTTATGTTTGTCTAAAGCACTTATTCCCATGATCTGTTATTTATATTATCTGTTATTTATTCGATTACCACATGTATTACTACTGTGAAGCGCTATGTACATTAATGGCGCTATATAAATAAAGACATACAATACAATTTGTTTTTTCATCCGCGGGGTCAAATTGATCAAAAAAGGGCAGTACTTTCCCATTAGTATCCTGCTGATCTCAGTCCGTGTAGGTTACAGACATATGGAAAAGATGATCTTTGCGCTCCCGAAGGGAAACAAAGGAATAATAGTTGTCAACAAAAGGGAAGAAAAATGATATAGAGTAGGTACAACTAGACCAAAGGAGAGTGTCCTGTCCCCCCGCCCCCCACTCATATAATATAGAGCAAGAAAGGGATAAGTCTGTGCACAAGAGACTTGCAAAAAATGTGCTACGAGTCAGAAGGGGGATAATATTCACTGTCGCATCAGAGCAGCAAAACGTGAAATCTTATATGGATTTTTTTTAAATACACCCGTTCTGTAGTATTAGGTAATACTTAATATTTTTTTTTATTTTATTCCATTCTTAATGCCATTTTTAATGAGTTTTAAAGCATCCTTTGATTTTTATAGCAGGCTTTAACCCACCTCCTCAGCAGTGCAAGATATTTGCAACACTTTCCTGTTTGGGTTAATTTGTTGCCAGCAGTTTGAGCTGCAAACTGCAACAATAGATAATGTTACCCTAAGGCTAAGGCCCCGCTGCCTCAGACCACGCGCCCGCACTGCAGACAGGCGGCGCGTGGAGAGGCACTTGACCGCTATATGCGGTCTGTAGGGAGTGGGAGCGGCGGCCGGGGGGCATGGTTTGAGCGGAGGGACCCCCCACATGCCCTCTGCTGCTCTCCGTTCTACCCCTCCCCCCCTCCAGCGGATGGCTGCAGCGGGGGTCGGTCTCCCGGGCTGCAGGAAGGAGCTGCTGCCGGCTGTATGCTGGAAGGTAAGCAGCTCCACCCCCGCCACAAATGCCCTCCTCTCCGTGCTGATCCCTACGGACACACACACACACACACACACCCCCCTACCTTGTGGAGGAAGCTCTCTGACAGCTCCCGCCCCTGCCGCTGATAGGCTCATCAGCGCACCACGTGACGCGTCACCGTTCGGGATCTCAATTTTCTTGCATCCCCTGGCGGCTGACGCGTCACAGCGCGTAGTGAGCCGTGCAGCGCGGGGGGACTGGGACCGGCTCGGAAGGTTACCCCTGCTGGTGAGGAACACGCACGCGGCCGCTTGCGCCGCCGGACGCAGCGAGACCAAAGCCTTAGTAATATAAGGAGACATTGTAGCTGCTGAGTTACACTGACTGAAGCAGCCATTATGTTAGGCAAACAATCAGGATGTTGACAGGTTTATAACAGGAACACCAAACAATTGCCAGATTAGGTAAGAATGATACATTGTCACACACTTTACATATACACATAAGAAAAGAAAAAAATAGGGGGGGGGGGGCTGTTGTATTGCTGCTTTAAGTACCTGGGTCGCCATCTTGACTGGTAGGGGGAACGAACAGGCTTAACCTTTAATATGCTGTGCCCTGCTGCCCCTACCATCATGGATACCAAAACTCAATTCCGCATTGACTGCCAGTCACATACACCGTATCGGCAATGCCGCATCAAGGCACCAGCGGCCCCCGGGTGACGTATAAACCAGTGGCCCTCCTTGCTTTCAAGAAAATACCATACTATTTGATAAGCTAAATTATATATCAATCAATATTCATACTTCGCCCACTTTAATTTGCGTACTTCTGGCCGGTTGGACCGTAGTCTTGAGAAGCAATGGGCATTGTGATTCGTATAAATGGCTTTCATTTACTTTTCCGGGTTTTTCCGCCTCCCCCTCCTCCCTGCTCTTGATTTTCCGTTGTGATCTTAAGATGGAAAATATAGAAACTCTCATCCCTGACCACATCGTGAACTCTCTCGCGTGTGCATGCAGCGGGCTGCGGACGGCGGTAGGCCCTGGGCAAACGGCCCCTTCACATTAAGTAGCATAATAAAATAAATAAAGTTCTACTGACCTCATCAATAAGAAGCCCCCTCGCCAGCAAAATCCGTGTCCTCCGTTGCCAACAAAATACATAGCTAATACATTGCAATTACATTCTGATATCAATTAACCCCTTAATCACCTTATCGAATAATAACTGCAAAGGTAATTAAGGGGTAAAGCCACCCTGGCCCGATACCAACCCTTCACCCATTCATTTGTACAGTGGCTTCATCATGCAACTATATACATACATTTATATATATATATATATATATATATATATATATAAATGCAAAGCCAGGTCGGTACACGAGAGGTTAACTGCAGAGAACAAGACAAGACTGGGCTGGACAAGACAGGCACACGCAAAGGCTACACAAGGTTATGTTCAGCAAGGTATGACAGGAAGAGGAAGCTTCTTATAGGAGACAGGAACCAGTAGGAGAGGAGGTGGAGTGGAGGCGGAGCCTCTGCAGATGCAAAGGATAGGCTGCAGGAGACAAGGGCTCACAGCAATCTTGACTCGCAGCTGGGGCTCGTTGCGCGACGTCACGCGTGCACGCCGCGCGCAGCGGAGGTGCGGCGTGACTGAGGGGGCGGAGCTAAGGTCTGTGACCTGGTAGAAGAGGCGCGGGTGCGCACGTGCTCTGTAAACAGAGCGGGGGTGCGCGCACCAGCGGGGGGCAGATCGGAGGCAGCAGCCGCTGCAGTACTATTATGTAAAGAGGAGGAACCGCGCCGCAAGGGACGCAATCCCCGAATCCTCACACTATCAGAATTTTGGCAGCACTGTCGCTCCGTCGCGCCCACTATAAGCGCCGGTGACAATGCATTAGTTTTGACGCTACTTCGCGACGCTATCGCCAGCACTATAAGCCTTTTAAGAGTCTCTTAGTTCGGGGTGGTCTGGTCCCAGTATGTTATTGGTAAAATACCACCATATATTGGGTCTCATTTTATTTTATTTTTTTATAGTCTTATAGACCTCAACCTCCTGGCTACTTTCTACCCTCTATTTTATTTCATGGGAATAATTATGCATGATAGTACACCATGACATATTACAAGAAGTAAACTGAACGAGCGCTAAAAATCCGTATTATGTTGCTAATTAAAATGGCAACACGTGGGTTTCACTGACCATATTCATATAAACAAAGTCATATCAAGGAATTGGAAGCACACGACACATCCAGCTTATGTTCCTCTCGTCGTCTTCATTGCTTTTACTGTAGGGAACAAACCAGCCCTCCCTACTTTTTGTTGATAGCTGAGGTAGTCAGTACATTTATTTATGTGCATCGTTGTGTTGGTATTTGATACAGAAAGTCGCCTGAAGAAAGATTGTCTACTCTTTGACTCCAGAAATAATTCTGACAGTCTCATTATGCCAAAGAAATTGGCAAGTATGTTTACCGTTAAAAAAATATTTCAACATACTCATCTAACAAAAATATAATTAAATGCCCCCATGGACAGAATAAACAATGCTAGATACTTTGTTTTTATATAACCCCAGTCCCTTAAAATTTTTATGTTCCCTCTGTGAATACAATTTCATTGTGCTGTTTGGTCTGTCTTTGACTTTCCCAAGCCTCGTTCCGGCCCCCCTTGATCCCAATAAAACACACCACAAAGACTTCTTGGAGGATAAACCGGTCACAGCTTTAACACCACATACCAAATCACATCACTGAATCCCAGGGACCCAGCCAGCTTGTTCCATCACCATTTCGAAAGACTGTTCGCGGTGCCAAGGTTCAACAAAGTATCCGGCTGCCCCTCCTTCTCTTACCGTGCACCCCACAACTGGAACAGTCTACCGGAGACTCTCACAGCCGCCACCAGTCTAAGTTCTTTCAAAACTAAAGCTGTCTCACATTTTAATCTGTTCTGTAACTGTTACATACGCCTACAACATATATTATCTCAAACTGTGTATGCAATGTCATGTGTATATAATGTATAACCCTGCTCACTTAATGTAACTATGTATATGTCATCATAACTCTGTGCCCAGGACATACTTGAAAACGAGAGTTAACTGTATTACTTCTGTATAACTATCCAGGCACATGGCCCATAAGAGCCATCATACTGGAAGCATTTGGCGAAGAGTTATGGACGTTTGGACTGCCTTACTATGTAGATTTCAGTGATCCATTCTGTTACATTTCATAGCCCTCAATGCTAAGATTTTCTTGGTGTCCGAGTGAAAATGATTTCATTTATATTTTATTGCCTTACAGTTCAATTGAATAATACTAGCATTTCCCCAATTCTTCTTTTTATTTTAACATCTGGTTTTGAAAGAGATGTTGTGTAAGTGTCCTTGTTATTTTAGCATTGTGAAAGTTATGTACCCTATATTGCAGGAATGGCCAACTCCAGTCCTCAAGGGCTACCAACAGGTCAGGTTTTCAGGATATCCCTGCTTCAGCACAGGTGGCTCAATCAGGGATATCCTTAAAACACTGACCTGTTGGTGGCCAGGGTTGCCACCTTCCACTGAAGGCTAAGCCGGAGACAACATTTCAAAAAAATTCGTTATCCAACGCTCACCGCCACTGATTAACATGGGACTCACTTTACAACGGTTTCGCAATCCAATGCTACTTCCAGAACGGATTCCGTTGGATAACCGAGGACTGCCTGCACTGAGATATCGGAGATTCCTTTTAAACATTACTGTACAACTTTTTCACAGAATTCCAATGCCATTTTTGAAAAATATTTTTAGCATCTTCTCTTTTGTATGTTTTAATGTGAGAAAGATAAATATGAACTTTTCACGTGAGTATCAACACTACAAAAAGAAATGCGGTAGCCATAGCATTTTCAAACTCAACATGAAAATAGGATATTTTGCCTTTTGATCATTTTTATTACAGATATACAGAGTCCCCGCTGTTTTAACAGTTACCAATTCTTTTTTTTAAACTTAATTTTTATAAAAAAATTTTAGGGAGAGGGGAGGAATGAAGAAAATAAAAAATGGGGGGGAGGGAAGGGTACAGAAAATAGAGATGGGAGAAAGTTCACATTCATTTACAATTTTACCTAACAAGATTTCTTAAAATATTCTATCACACATCACACAGTTAATATAAATATCAATTTTTTTTCCCTTTTTTTTTTTTTGTTACAACAAAATTAAGTGGGTATTAATTTCTGGTTGATTTTCACTCAGAATCCAAGGTAACCACACCTTGTGAAAATCTGTGTAGGTGTCGTTATTAAGACTAACCATTTTTTCCATGTAGCAAATCTGCCAGACTTTATTTTTAACTTTGGAAATTGAGGGAATAATTGTTTGTTTCCATACTGCCGCTAATTCGCGTCTTGCGGCTGAAGATATGTGGCACAGAAATTTATTTTCATGTCTCGTGAGGGGGTAATATGGTTTGTTTAAAAGAAATAACCAGGGATCCATTGGTAGGTCCAAACCGAAAAACCTTTGTGACCACATTTTGATTTCCAGCCAATAAGCTGCTATGAATGGGCACCCCCACCACATATGTATAAATGTGGCTTGTACTCCACATCCTTTCGGACACCAATTCATTAGTTTATCACCCTAAGTATATCCATTTCTCCAACCCGAAGCTGAAGTTTGGACAAATATTAATTTGCGTGGTACTCTGTGCCAAGCAGGAACCCAAAACCTGCCAAAGTACAGCAGGATCAAAAAGACATTAGTCATTGATACAAGAGATTGGCCAATTATGTAAAGCTGTAGAAGAAAAATTAAAAGTAAACTAATTTGATTTGCAGTTAAAGGAACTACACAATGGCTGTGCAACTCCAGTTCTCCAGACCCACCAACAGGTCAGGATTTCAGGATACCCCTGCTTCAGCGCAGGTGGCTCAATCAGCGAATCGAAGAGTGGCCAGTGTTATATGGAGCAATAAACACATAAAAAAATATTGTTTGGGTCCAGTACCGCCGGTATCGTGACCACTTCTGGGTTCCATGCATTGATAAACCCAGTAAGGCATTATCAGTGAGTTTGGCCAACTTTTAATTCTCTCTCCCCTCTCCCCCTCTCTCCCATCCCCCCCCCCCCCCAGGCGCTCCACACACATCTGCTTGCAAAGGGGTTTCACCACTTTTCAAACGCTTGCCACTTGCTCCCTGAGGGAAAAGCCAGAACACACTACGTTGCACATTTTCAGTTCTCTCTCCCTTCTCCCTATAGGTTTGATGGAGAGTCTGTACCTTTTAAAAAAAAAAATACTGCATGGCTTAGCACAGCGACGAAGCCAGCTGCCAAAACACAATCATGTAAAGCTAATGATGTTTGTGATGGTGTTGAAGGCAGGGGAAAGGATATAAAAAATGAATTCATTTGTCAGCTAACATTCCTCTGCTTAATTCATCTTAACAAAGGTCAATTCAATTAATTGCCATATAATCTAAGATCAAGAAGCCCACACAATTATTTCATGTCTATTCCAAATGGTTAATTGCGGGCTGATCATTTTGCACATTTTTCATCTACTTTTAGAACATGTACAATGTATTTATACTGTAGAAACAAAGGCAACAGGATGTCACGTGAGAATATGTTACTGGAATTCCTCCACCCACCCACGGCTGGGATTTTTAAAGGGATATAGGCTTTTGACAGATGCCTCTCATTAACGACTAACCTGTTTCTACTTGCACTTTTTAATTAGTAATAGATGATTTCCCAGTCTGTTGACCCCCTTTGAGTCTCACTGTTCCCATCAGCAATCACTTAAGAGTTTCACTATCTGAAATCATACCCAGGCACGCAACTACGTTATGGTGAGTTAAACAGTGAGCACAAGCCTCCACCGTACAGAGTACAGTAATAATAATGAACACATTCACATGAGGGCATTTGTCACTTTTTGTACTCCCCATAACTTATTTGTGTACCTGGTTTGTAAATAGGCATGCACAATTTTAGCCATTTCAGAACCCCAGGCCCAGTATTATGTATTTAATTATTTCAACTGGGGTGCTACTGGAAAACAAATATACAACGGTAAACAAAGAAGCCCCAATGCACGTCCAGTGTGATACAGTATTCCTTTCTATATGTTGTTTCTTCTCATAAGTACAGGCAGTCCTCGTTTTACAACGCTTCGCTTTACAACGAATGGCTTATCCAACGCTATGCAATGCATACCTATGTTCATTTTTACAACGCCAAAATGGCTTCTCCAACGCTCTTACAATGCTTTGCAAAGTTGTTTATGTGTATATAATATATATTATATAATATAATATTATGTTATACTATACAATATATTATATTTTATGTTATATATATATAATACAGTATATACACTATATAATTTATGTGTATGCTGCATATATTATTGCCTGCATAAAATATTTGGTGCATTTTAGTGTTAAAAATGCCTTCAGGAACGGAACCTTTCATTTAAACAGTGTTCCTATGGGAAAACGTGTTTCGCTTTAAGACGTTTCGCTATCCAACGCCATTTTGAGTAACACATTGTGTCGGATAACCGAGGACTGCCTGTGAGGTCATTTAGTTCAATTCTTTGGCCAAAACATTTTCAGTCTGCAGCCACATCAAGTTTAACCCTGTCAGCAGTTTCCCACACTACCGATGTTATACTGTGTGCTTTGTATTTCCTCCACTGAACAGAGAGGAAAGGAAACAAAACGATAGTCAATAACATTGGATACGTGACATGTATAAGTTGCCTAAAGCAGTGAGGTATTTAAAAAAAAATTTTTTGGTTAAGGAACCCTATAATTATACTGTGGAATTTTGAGGAACCCAAATCCTCTCTAATAGCGTGTCTGAGATCAGATGCATTGTAAGGAACCCCAACCCTCTCTAATAGCGCGTCTGAGATCAGATGCATTGTAAGGAACCCCAACCCTCTCTAATAGCGCGTCTGAGATCAGATGCATTGTAAGGAACCCCAACCCTCTCTAACAGTGCATCTGAGATTAGATGCATTGTAAGGAGCCCCAACCCTCTCTAATACCGCGTCTGAGATCAGATGCATTGTAAGGAGCCCCAACCCTCTCTAATAGCGCGTCTGAGATGAGATGCATTGTAAGTTCTTTTGTGTTTGGTACAATTTTCAAATGACCTAAGAATTGCAGGGAACCCTTTAGGGATGCCTGGGGAACTCAAGAGTTCCTAGGAACCCTGGTTGAAAAACACTGGCCTAAGGGGTTAAAATTTATGGGCATTATATGTTCTTTATACTTTCTACATGTATTGCTAGAGCAAAGGTGCGGCCACTTCTGTTATTTGATACACACACATACAAACATACACTGTACGTATACACAATTTAAATAATGGGTTGTTTCAAATTCTGCATCAATGTTGCACAATGTTTTTCCTGAGGAGGCATAGACATGATGCAGCACATGTAAGAAAGTTGATGAACAAGCATCTACCTGTGACACTGAGAAGAAAAATAATTCTACATGGTGTCAAACCACACTGATATTGCATACAAAGGCTATGCTGAACTCAATGAGGTCTACAGTATATGCAACACTCTAGGGCCTATTCTATAAGCCTTCATTAAAAAAATCACCGGGCCAGTTACGCCGCCTGTTTTTTGAGCGTTGCTATCACGGTATTCAGAAAGCCTCAATTACCTGTGATAGCAAAATTCCCAAAACGGGCGAGTAGCCGGAGATGTGATGATCGCCTCTCTCAAAAGGCCTTATCCGGCAATTTCTTTCAGCTGCAGAGAGAGCCGCCTCTCCCTGCGCTTATCTCGCTAGCGATTAAAATATTTTAATACTAGTGTAGATGAGCAGGGGGTCCCTGGAGCAGAACTGCTTTGATTTCAGGTCCGGGGAACCCCAGCTTCCTGAGATAAAGGCCCCGTTATGGGGTGCCGGTTTCTCCTATGCATTTAAATGTCTCGCGTCACGTGACCGTGGGAATAAAATACATAGGAGATACCGGCACCCCATAACGGGGACTGTATCTCGGGAAGCAGGGGGTCCCGGACCTCAAATCAACGTGGTTATGCTCCGGAGACCCGCTGCTCGTCTACACTAGTAATAAAATTTATATTAAAACAGCTTCATTACCTTATTTGCATCTATGAAGAGGTCAAAATTACTTGGACCCCTCATAGGTCCAAATGATAGACCTTTCGTGATAACATTAGTTTGCAGTTCAGCCAAATGTAGTGAACTTAAATTAAATATATTGTCCACTACTTTGTGCTTCTTTTTGGTACCCGTTCTCTTTCTTCTCCACCTCTTTCCTCCTGAACCTCTTCCCCTTTTTGATGCTGTCCGTGGTTCCCTCTCTACTAGTGGGAGAAACCAGTTCCCCGTGTCCCACAAAGTAGAAGGGCCCTCCGCCCCTAAAATAACCTCCGACCTATCAGTGCCACGATGTGTTGATTGTGTTGAGGAGTTCTCATCTCTCACTCTCTCCCTTACTTCCAGATCTTTCCTTTTATTGGGGGATGGGTGTGACTTCTGATATCTGTCTTGTTCCCTTTTGTTACGTTTCACCTGATCAATCGGGGTGTAATTTGCCCAATCTCGATCATGTGAGTGACAATGAGATTGGTGGGTACCTTTATGGGTATTAGGGCCCTTATTATCTTGTTGTCTCTTCTTTGATGATACCTTGTGTCTCTTGAAGGTGTTCTTCGTTGAGTATATTCGTTTGGTCTTTTATAATATTTATTCTTTTTATAATAATCATTACTGTTTCCGTTTTGTGTTGCCCTATCATGTTCCTGGGCTCTTTTTTGGTTTCTACTCTGATTCCAACTTCTTTCTTCTCCCTTCTGGTAATCTTCTTCATCTCTCCTGTATTTTTTTACTTTTAAAAAATTAAGATCCTTTTCCAGAGTGTCTAATTTTTTCTGTAACTGTTTGTCTTTCTCTTTAAATTCTATTGAATTCTCCAATGAAATTCATTTCTCCTTAATATCCAAGTGTGTTTTTTGTTTGTGTATTATAAGGTCGATCAATTCCTGTGAACACTTATCTAGGACTTTATTCCAGTTATTTAAAAATATTTTTTACATACATTTACAGTACACTTGGATCTTTTGTTGTTGTTGTTTTTCTACTTATGCTCCCCCTGGATTGTGAGAAGAGATACCCTATGATATAGCCATGTGGTTTTAAGGATGTGACGTACCTCCCTTGGAGATGACGTCACATCGTTAAAAAAAAAAAGAAAAGAGGCGGGCACATGATGCAGCATCCAATTGGATTGGAGCTGTACCAACTAACCCTAAAATGTGATGTTACAGGCCCTATATAAGGCCTGTTCCGTCTCATTTTATCTCAAGAAGATGACGAGACAGCATCCGTTGTGGATTTATCATGGGGTTTTGGATTGACAGATGAAGATAGAATAAAAGAAGAAAATAATGACAGATGAAGTTAGAAGAAGGTGAAAGAAGATTTTTGTTACCTGTTCCTGATCTTCAAGGTGGATGGAGATGAATTGCCGGTGATGACGTCGCAGGTCGAGAGCTTCCAGAAACGCCGGGAGTCAGAGGGTGAAGACGTCTAATGGTAAGTAAAATATTGAATGTATGTAAATGTTTTTTGATTGTATTTCTTTTTATGTTTGTGATTGCCCATTGACTGATAATGTATTAATATGTGCCCCTTTAGGGTACAGATAAAAACAGTGACAGCCAATGCATTTTTTGGCAAATGCTTATTTTCTATTGATTTATTATTTTTTCGATTTCTGTTTATTATTTGGATTACATTGTTTTGAATTTGGATGGCTTGTTTTTAATACATTTTAGGATTGGTTTGCGTTTTAAATTAATTATTTGTTTTGTTGGCTACTGGTTTAAATTAATTCATTGATTTGTTGGCTACTGGTTTTATTTCTTTGATTGGTTGGATAGATGTTTGTTTATTTGTATTCTTATGTTTTGGAATAACATAATTGGAATTCTTTTGCTGTTTTAGTGATAGATTAATGTAATTGATGTGTAGTTGAGGCTTTTTAGTTCTTTTATTGTTGGGGTGTTTAGGTGCTTGTGTATTTCTTTGATTATTGTGTATTTTTGGCCTTATTTTTATTAGGTTGACTATTGATTGATACAGTGGCTTATCATGCCCATATTATGGGTATGATATACCACTGTGCCAATCAATAGGTACAGGGTGGGTATAGTGGGGCCGGGGTGCATTGTTAGGCCTCCTGGGTGGGTAGCTAGGGATGTGGGTTAACCCCTTAATTACAATAGCGGTTATTAACCGCTAAGGTGATTAGGTGCTAGGGGCCATTAGATTATATTTTTTCTTGTATTTTTGCTGGCATCCGAGGACATGGGCCTGCAGTATGCTGACGAGTACGCCCATCATGATGGCAGGGGTAAGTTGAACATTTTATTTACTTTATTAATGCTGGCTAATGTTTGATTTTATAATGGTCCAATGCACTATTATTCACATGTGGATAATAGTAATTTTGCCCATTACTGTACTGTATGTGTTAGTGGGGGAAGGGGGATGTTGGGGGTAGAGGAGGTGGGTATTAACCGCTAAGGTAATGAAAGTAATGAAGGGGTTAACTCCACCCGCAACCCTCCCACAAGGCCTAAACACCCACCAAAACCAAATACCACTTTCACCCAACCCCGCTACCCACTAAGGTAATGAAATTGCCTGTAGATACATTTTTATTGCATGGGCTTCATGCCGGGGGTCTCCGGTGCTGATATAATTGGGTATCAGCTCCAGAGACTTCCAGCATGAATCTGATGCAGGAAAACTGCATTAATTTTCTAAGTCCTATCTCGCTGCCTCTCAGCAGCTTCTCACCAGCCTTACGCCAACTTTTCCTGACGTGAGGATTTTCGGAGAAACTCGTCATTCTAGAGCCGCGATTAGCCTCGATAAACTAATCGAGGCTACTAGAATTGCACGAGTTTCAGAACCTGCCGATAAGTGGCTTATCGCCGGTCAGCCGACGATCTTTTTTTGACGGCTGCAAATTTGGGCGATTTGTGCCTCTATCGCCCACTTATCGAGACTTACTGAATAGCAGTAGGCATTTTAGCCGAAATGTGGCTTATCGAGGCTTATAGAATAGGCCCCTATATCTTTTAAAGCAGCAATCCAGGTTGCCGTTCGTTTCTTTTATTTCAAACGTTTATTTATAGGATTGAAACAGGGGGTCCCCGGAGCTGAATTGTATTAATTTCAGTTCCGGGGACCCCCTGCTTCCCAAGATATTTACCTCCATAGGGGGTGCCTGTTTCGCCTTAATATTTAAATGTCTCTCGTCACGCGTGTGAAAGCCTCAAGGGATGACGTCACAGCTTCCTATTGGCCCGCAAAATGTGGGACATTTAAAACCAACATTATGTTAGCCCCAACAAGCCCCATCTGATCTGCTACAGGAAGGCGATACCATCACCCGTACCCCGGCACCCCTACCCTGTCACCCCTACCCTGCCACCCCTACCGAGGTAAGCATCTCGGGAAGCAGGGGGACCCTTAAGCTGAAATTAACATATATCGGCTCTGGGGACTCCCTGCTTCAATCCTAAAACTGAAAACAATGTATTAAAAAAATATATATATATACTGTCTATAAACTGCAACCTAGTGTGCTGGTTTTGAGGCAGTTGAACATAAAGATAGGCATTTTTTATGTGATAAATGATATCGTAGCATTTTCCCCCCCCAGCAAGAAAATGACGTTACGCCTATGCTAATAAGCTCTAGCACACATTATGTTTGCTTATAAGGCTGCGTCCATGCTGCCGCTGAGCACAGTTGGCGCGCTCACTTCAGTTAAAATCAATCTGTATGGTCACGCTCACGCGCGCTCGTGCACGTGGCCTCTCCCAAGCTAGGAGCTTGGGGAGACAGAGCAAATTGATTTTCATATAGAGTCAGATTCATCACACCAAACCTGTGGTGTAGCAGCTAGAGAATTGCACTAGCATATGAAAGGTCATGGGTTCGATTCCTGCATGTGTATTATGTAAAATGTATTTATGGGTTCAATTCCCACATGGTGTAGGGGGGAGGGGTGGGTGTTGTTAGCAATAAAGCATTGAATGTTATTTAAAAAAAAAAAACAAAAAAAAACCTTGGAGATGTTTTTAAATCTGGAGCCAAGCTCAGACCGCATTGTAGCGGACCGCGCTATAACGGGGTTGACATTTTATATATATGTAGCCAGGTCCCCCCTTCAGTGTGGACCCCCCCCTCCGGGTACTCACAGCAGCCGCTCTTGGGGAGGTGCGGGGGCGTGTACGAGCATAGCGCGCCTCTTCTTGGAATGCGGCCGGTCGCCGGGGACGCGTGCGGCCCGTTGCTAGGGCCGCGGTCGCGTTGCGGAGCTCCCGGCGGCTCTCGGTGCAGAGCGCCGCCATTGCCAGTTGCGTTGCGCATGCGCAGTGAGAACCAGGAGACGGGAGGCCCCTGAAGTTTGCGCATGCGCAGTGATCGCGCCAACGGCATGGCCAATCAGGAGAGGGCTCACAGGAGGGACTACATCTCCCATGAGCCTCAGGAGCATCCCACGTGACCCCATGGAGCCAATAGGGCTACAGCATCTCCCTGCAGAGGAGAATAGATACTTTTCGCGGGGTTTGGAGCACGTTAGTCGGCGTCAGGAGCAGATCGGGGAAGGAGGTACGGTGCAGGAGTCAGTGACTCCCTGCACTAGGCCAGCAGCCCCCTAGGCCCCAGACAGCCCTGAGCCACCAGTAGCTTTGAGTGTTGTAGGGACAGGCCCCAGGTTAGGGACCCTGCCCCTTACTATCCAGAGCCAGTTAGGGAGACAGCGGATGCTGCGCTTCCATCCAGAGGCTTGGGATCAAGCCTGCTCAGCACAGAGAGCGGAACCGCATCAAGGGTGGACCGCCCTCACAGATCTTCTCACCGGAGGAACCGGACATCACTCCAAAGCTCGTCTGATCCTTTGTGGAGTCTTTAACGCCCAGGTGCCGTCGCACTGGGCAGGTAACGTTCCGCACGTGCACACACGAGAGTACTCTCACATAGTGGCAGCGCTGACCACGGGACAAGGGGGGTTATTCTGTGGACAAGGTGTGGGGATACACGGTGGTGGGTGTGGGGATTATGCAATATCCTTATGCAGTGCTACCAGTTAATATGTTTTAGTAACGTTATGCTTATATATATATATATGCAGTAAAGCCAGTTCTGTTTTACCACTGTTTGCTTAACGTGATTGTTTCCTGTGAGGGCCTCCTCCCACTCCGTTGGGATCCCTCCCAGGTGGAGGCGTTGCACCACCAGATCGTATTATATGTATGTACCCCAGGCTCCCCAAGCGGAGGCTTAGGCTCCTGAGAGCCACACAGGTTACACAGCAGGTAGTAGCGTCTGTATTCACAGGGAATACCCGTTACATACATACATATATATATATGTTCATTCAAATTCCCTCATAGTAGCTCATGTGTAATCCATTGATTCCTTGTGAAAAGAAATGTACATGGTCAATTTTCTCTTCAGGGTGAAAATGAATTGTGCAGCAAACTCGGTGATATGCAGAGCTTAGATTTCTCAGTCACACAAGGCCGTAAAATGAATCACTGTCGCATATAGTCTACAATTTTTAAATTGCTTATCCAAGTTTTCTTGTAAAAAATGAAGAGGTTATCATAATATATTTCCACAGCATTTCTTTTTAGAATGAAAATTGTTTGGAGGAGAAGAATAGAATGAAGTGCTCTGTCAAATAATATAGTCTGCAACTCATTTTTATTCTGCTGTTGTCTTCAGGGGTTAAGTAATGGCCTATGTTGCATGGCCTACACATGTTACATGCCAGTGTGTGACTTCCAGCACGCTTTCCCGGGGTCCCTCAGTAACAAGTTTGGATCACAGCTAAATGATGCTCTATTTGGAAGGAAGTAAAACCTTACTGTAGCCCTGGGAAGCAGAATTTAAGTGCTGCAACTGTTTGGGTGCCAAGGTGTTACCAACTGCGTGATCCGAAACCTTTATCACTTTTTCACATGTAACACACTTCTCCCCCCCTCCCAAACGCAGATAGAGTGCATGTGAGGGGAATCTATATGTATTACCAGGTGTGTGGTGCTTTACCTGTCAGGCTCACAGGAGGCCTGAACCTCCGCCAGTGAGAGCCTAGGGTGTATCCTCTGGAATGATACTCACAATTTACAGTGCCTCCACTTGTGTAGGATTCTAAGGGTAGAAGGACCCCTAACACAGGACCCACATAGACAATAACTACATACACCAAAGGTATATATATATATATATATGTTTTTAACTGTATTTTTTAGCATTAAACTTTGCATATTACACTATGGGTTTTGCGCCCTTTTTTTCTTTTTAATATATATAAACAGTTTACTATAGGGGCAGATAAACACACTACAACAATATACATCAACCATATGACAGTGTCCCTCTATAACTCTGCCATCCTAGAGCCATAGACCCACACCCTATACCCAAGTGTTCCGCAATCCACCCCTTAGGCGTGAGCGCCTGTGTGGTACCGGTAATGTTGGGGCACTTGGTGACTATACCTGCCCGGGGCTCCTGCACCCGGGTACCACTGAACAACTGAAGAGAACCCGTCTGCATCCAGCGCCGAAGTCGCAGCGATGGCGTCCTCTTCCAAATAGGTGGGTCTCCCTCTGGTGATCTCACCACACAGACAGTCTCTTATCTGGTGTGGTGTGGTGTGGTAGAGGTGACCTGCCTGCTCCTAAGCACTCTGGGGGTTGTAGTCCTCCATGGCCCCCTTTTGCATTGGGGCCGTGTGCGCGATCTGTACTGTGCATGCGCGAGTCTCCCGGTACCTGTACAATCCAGTCTCTCTGTAATGGCCACCGCATCGCGTCTGCACATGCGTGAGCCTCCGCGCATGCGCGGACACAATAAATATGGCGGCGCCCTGCCTCCGACACCGCCGGGAGCCACCGGCGTCACACTCACCCCCACAGCAGCCCCCACCCTGGCGGAGGTAAGGGAAAGGGGGGCAATGAACCGGGGAGCCAGAGGGGACCTGGCTACACACATTTTTATTTTATTTTTTTGCAGCTATTTTTTTCTAGTGGTGACTGGTGAGTCTCTTCTGCTCTGCACAGTCTCTGCTCTTATACATTTCTCTAGAATAGGAGAAGGTAATGAATAACTTGCAAGTCGAGCAGGGGATTGTTGGAAAGGAAATGATAACCCCAGTGTCTCCCTGGTACAGTGGCAAGAAATAGAAAATATTTGTTTACAAATCAGTAGATTTTTAAATGCTCTTTATTTAGTGCAGTGCTTGGAATTAACTGCTGTTTCATGCAATGTGTTTTTCTCAAAGTTGATTTCGGACTGGTCAACATTCCCACTACAGACTAGAAACATGGCCGGCGGGGTCACTAATAGACAGCTGTGACAGCCTCTCCCGAGGACACCGCTGCTTTTCTAGTCTTTTTCACCGCAGGCTCACCGCTCCTAAATCTGGGGGTCCCAGGAGGACGTCAGGGGACCACTGATAACTCCCCTGGTTCAGAAAAAAATAAAAAATATATATATATATATGCAAATATAACTGTATGCTCATCTGCATGTCTTAGGCAAGTCTGCAACCCCGCCTTTCCCCATTATCACCCAGCATACAGCACTTCCACTGCAGCAAGGGATTCTGGGAAATGACATGCAAATGAGCACACAGTGTCACTTTTTGCCTCAATAACCATTTTTAACATGGTTCCCTATAGGCTTAAGCTTGCTGCATGGTCACATATATATATCTATATATATATTTATATATATAGATATATATATATATATCTATATATATATATATAGCCAGGATTGCTGCTTTTAAAATATCAGGCAGTAGGACAAGGGGGGAGGGAACTGAAGAAGTTATGAGGCTAAGGGAATGGAAGGGTTACGAGTATGAGGGCCTCCGCTAAGAAATGGAAGGACGGTAGGAGGGAATCGCTTAAGAGATGGTAAGGTAATCGTTTATGGGGCCTCGACTAAGGAAATGGTAAGGTTACGTGTATGAGAGGCCTCGAGTAAGGAGAAAGAAATGGTACGGTACGTGTATGGGGCCTCACTAAGGAATGGTAAGGTATGTGTAGAGGCCCTCGCTAAGGAATGGTTAAGGTAGTGTGAGGGCCGCGCTTAGGATGGTAAGGACGTGTATGGGGCCTCGCTAAGGAATGGTAAGGTAGGGATGTAAGAGGCCTCGATAAGGAAGGTAAGGATGTGTAAAGGCTAGCGAAGGATGGTAAGGTAACGTGTATGAAGGCCTCGCTAAGGATGGTAAGTTAGTGTGAGTGCCCTCGCTTAAGGATGGTAGTATGTGTAGGAGGGCCTCGCTAAGGAATGGTAAGGTATGTGGATAGGGCCTCGCTAAGAATGGTAAGGTACGTGTATGAGGGCCCTCGCTAGGAATGGAAGTGGTGTATGGAGGTGCAGCCTCGCTAAGGAATGGATAAGGTACGTGCTAGAGGGCCTCGCTAAGGTAATGGTAAGGTAGTGTATGAGGGCCTCGATAAGGAATGGTAAGGTACGTGTATGAGGGCCATCGCTAAGATGGTAGGTACGTGTATGAGGGCCCCTAAGGAGGTAGGACGGTATGAGGGCCGAAGGAATGGTAAGGTACGTGTATGAGAGCCTCGCTAAGAAATCGGTACGGTACGTGTACTGAGGGGCTCACAAAGGAATGGTAAGGTATGTGTAATGAGGGCCTCGCTAAGGATGGTAAGGTAACGTGTATGAGGCGTGCTAAGGATGGTAAGGTACGTGTATGAGGGCCTCGCTAAGGAATGGTAAGGTAATATGTGTATGAAGGCCTCGCTAAGGAATGGTAAGGTTGTGTATAAAGGCCTCGCTAAGGAATGGTAAGGTACGTATGAGGCCTCGCTAAGGAATGGTAAGGTACGTGTATGAGGGCCTCGCTAAGGAATGGTAAGGTAGTGAGGAGGGCCTCGCTAAGGAATGGTAGGTATGTGTATGAGGGCTCGCTAAGGAATGGAAGGTACGGTTGAGGGCCTCGCTAAGAATGGTAAGGTTACGGTGTATGAGGGCCTCGCTAAGGAATGGTAAGTATATGTATGGGGCCTCGCTAAGGAATGGTAAGGTACAGTATGAGGGCCTCGCTAAGGAATGGTAAGGGTACGTGTATGAGGGCCTGCTAAGAATGGTAAGGTATGTATGAGGGCCTCGCTAAAGGAATGGTAAGGTATGTGTATGAAGGCCTCCCTAGGAATGGTAATGGTAGGTAGTGTATAGTGGCCTCACTAAGGAAGTAAGGTAGGTATGAAGGCCTCGCTAAGGAAATGGTAAGGTATGTGATGAGGGCCTCGATTAAGGATGTGTAATGGTATGTGTAGGAGCGGTCTCGCTAAGGAATGGTAAGGTACGTGTATGAGGGCCTCGCTAAGGAATGGTAAGGTATGTGTATGTAAGGCCTCGCTAAGGAATGGTAAGGTATGTGTATAAAGGCCTAGCTAAGGAATGGTAAGGTACGTGTATGAAGGCCTCGCTAAGGAATGGTAAGGTACGTGTATGAGTGCCTCGCTAAGGAATGGTAAGGTATGTGTAGGAGGGCCTCGCTAAGGAATGGTAAGGTATGTGTATGAGGGCCTCGCTAAGGAATGGTAAGGTACGTGTATGAGGGCCTCGCTAAGGAATGGTAAGGTATGTGTATGAGGGCCTCGATAAGGAATGGTAAGGTACGTGTATGAGGGCCTCGCTAAGGAATGGTAAGGTACGTGTATGAGGGCCTCGATAAGGAATGGTAAGGTACGTGTATGAGAGCCTCGCTAAGAAATGGTACGGTACGTGTATGAGGGCCTCACTAAGGAATGGTAAGGTATGTGTATGAGGGCCTCGCTAAGGAATGGTAAGGTACGTGTATGAGGGCCTCGCTAAGGAATGGTAAGGTACGTGTATGAGGGCCTCGATAAGGAATGGTAAGGTACGTGTATGAGGGCCTCGCTAAGGAATGGTAAAGGTATTGTATAAAGTGCCTCGCTAAGGAATGTAAGGTACGTGTATGAGGGCCTGCGCTAAGGAATGGTAAGGTACTGTGTATGGGGCCTCGCTAAGGAATTGTAGGTATGTTAGAGGGCCTCGCTAAGGAATGGTAGGTATGTTGTAATAGGGCCTCGCTAAGGAATGGTAAGGTACGTGTATGAGGGCCTCGCTAAGATGGTAAGGTTATGTGTATGAGGGCCTCGCTAAGGAATGGTAAGGTATATTATGAGGGCCTCGCTAAGGAATGGTAAGGTACGATGTATGAGGGCCTCGCTAAGGAATGGAGGTACGTGTAAGGAGGGCCTCGTAAGAATGGTAAGGTACTTGTATGAGGGCCTCGCTAAGAATGGTAAGTATGTGTTGAAGGCCTCGCTAGGAGGTAGTATGTGTATAAGGCCCTCCTAAGGAATGGGTATTCGTGTATGAAGGCCTCGCTAAGGAATGGTAAGGTACGTGTATGAGGGCCTAGCTAAGGATGTAGTATGTGTAGGGTCCTCGCTAAGGAATGGTAAGGTATGTGATGAGGCCTCGCTAAGGTAAAGGTACGTGATGAGGGCCCGCTAAGAAATGGTACGGTATGTGTATGAGAGGGTCCTTTCGCTAAGGAATGTAAGGTACTGTATGAAGACCTCGCTAAGGAATGGTAAGTTACTGTTATGAAGGCCCTCGCTAAGGAATGGTAAGTGTACGTGTATGAGGGCCTCGCTAAGGAATGGTAGGTATGTGGATGAAGGGCCTCGCTAGGAATGGAAAGGTATGTGTATGAGGGCCGCCACCGAGAGCCTCGCTAGGAATGGTAAGGTATGTTTATGTGGCCTTCGTTACGGAATGGTAAGGTACTGTGTATGGGCCTCGCTAAGGAATGTGTAAGGTATTTGTATGAGGGCCTCTCTAAGGATTGTAATTGTATCTGTCATGAGGGCCTCGCTAAGGAATGGTAAGGTACGTGTATGAGGGCCTCTCTAAGGAATGTAAGTAATATGTATGAGGGCCTCGCTAAGGAATGGTAAGGTATGTGTATGAGGGCCTCGCTAAGGAATGGTAAGGTATGTGTATGAGGGCCTCGCTAAGGAATGGTAAGGTACGTGTATGAAGGCCTCGCTAAGGAATGGTAAGGTATGTGTATGAGGGCCTCGATAAGGAATGGTAAGGTACGTGTATGAGGGCCTTGCTAAGAAATGGGACGGTATGTGTAGGAGGGCCTCACAGGTTTGTAAAAGCAGCCCTGATTTTAAGTTTATACATCTGCAGGCATTGCATACCCCCACTTGGTAAACATAGCTGAAAAAGTGTAAGCATACATGATAAACTATGGTTTCCTGCCTTATTTAGTGAGTCACTTTTTAAAGGATTAGTGTAGCCTTCTAAGCACAGGAGGTAACTATGCGAAAAGGCCACAGCATTCTGACCCCCAGTTCTTACTGAAGTAGATGTTACATAGTAGATGAGGTTGAAAAAAGACATACAGTATGTCCAAGTTCAACCCATGTTATATATAGTCAACTGAGATACTCCTGCCCTGAAAGGACATACTGCAGATAGGCTCTGCAAGCTTCACACCTTAGCAGCCTCTGCATTCTCAGTGCTTCCCTTTGGTACCATGCCAAGGTTGGATGGAGCATCAGTCATGTACTGTCCCAAAGCACATGCTATTATCAGGGACTGTACATCTTGCCACTGTCAGGTTTGGAAGTCCGTGTATAGCCGTCCAGAATTTGTCCTGGGATTAAAACATTACTTTGAAGTAGGAATATAAATTACAAGTGATACATTTGATGGACACTTTATCTAGCGTTCATTATGTAACTCTCTTAGTTTCTATGTAAACTGCTCCCATTACACACAGTTTATGTGCCGCAGCTTGTGTAGTGAATGCATATGCTACCCAGACATCGTATGCGCGATATGACAGCTACCACGGGTATGATAAATACTACACCTATTTTTAGCTATGAAGAACTTCGGGAAATGTGGATTATCACGGCTGGAATCTACCCCGGGTTTGCTTTAAATGTACATACCACCCAGGAACCTTGTCAACATTGAATAGTTTAATCCGGACCAGCAAAAAGATGGACAGAAACTGTTTACAAATCTTATTTAACCTTTTCACTGCCAGAAATGTCAGCATCACTGGTTTACGGGGCAGTTTAACACTCAAAGGGTTAAGAAATGTGGAAAGAGATGTCCGTTTCATTTGAGTGTATTATTATTTTTTTTACACTTATGATGCAATCATTCGGAAATAGTTTGATAAGAGAGCACAGTTTATACATCTAGGAAGTCTGCATTTTGTCGTCCTAATATACACGTCTTAGCAGACAGGGGAACGCTTTCTAATTCCGTCACCGTTCAAAAGAGCAGCGAGATTTCTGAACAATTTCTTTACTCTACATTAAACAATCTTTTCTGTGAGACGGTCTGTAGCCTTTGTATATTAGAAAAAGCCTGCGCTCTGCTTGTACAGCCAAATGTAGCATTGACCTTAAATGGTAAAAGCTCCCAAGAGTGGAAGAGAGGCTGGCCTCAGGGAAAAAAAAACCCCCCGAATAATTTACATTTTGGTTTGTAATCTGCATAACTCGGAATAAACTGCATTTCCAGCTACAAGGCTGATCCAGGCTTTTTTTTTTTAATCCCTTGTTAAAGTTGCAGTGAATCAGGGCTTGGGCAATTATCCACTTCACTGAGTTTTTCGACTCCGGTTTCCAGCTTCAGTATAAATAAATGTCCCTTGAAGGAAGTTGCATTTAACGCGAGTCCTGATTTTGAATTTGCATTGGGCCAGAACAGGGCGGCGTTGCTACGTTCAATGACGTTGGTGGAAACAAAGCAGGTAAGTGGCAACTTTAAGGCATATTTAGGGATTGCCGTAGACATGTCATGTGTTATTGATGGGAACCTACGCAATGCATTTATGTACAATGTTTATTTAATGCATGATACTGATGTAGGCGCCACGTGAAACCTTTCAAAATGCATTGGCCCATCTGAGATGACGGAACCTACCTGTCTTTGCAGCATGGCATTCTTATAGGTACTGTATGCCAATCAGATACAAATGTTACAAGGATACAGTGATTATTACTGTAACTGTGACTATATCAGAGGCTCTCCCACAGTTGTATCTGCTAGAAGTCTTTTATTTTGCTAGGCTGACAAGAACATAGCTTTGCTGCGGTACTTTCAAAAGAAAGGTCTCTGTTATTTAAGATATGTTAATGCAATAAATCATGTGGCATTTACATTTTCAGAACATTTTTAGGGATACATGGCAAAATAGTGCTTTTTTTATAGGATTGTGCAGAACGTACTTTATACGTTTTTCTGTACAATAACATTCTGCTTTTCTTTCGTTGCTGAGGTGGGTGTGCAGGTTTCAAATCTTAACGGGATGGTTAAGCATTGTAAGGGAAAAGACTCTAGTATGAGCTTTGTCCGCCAGTGTTATATTTGACATTATATAATATACATGGATTGTGTAACTGTATAGCGTAGACCAGGGGTTGCCAACTCCAGTCCTCAAGAGCTGCCAACAGGTCAGGTTTTCTGGATATCTCTGCTTCAGCACAGGGGGCTCAATCAATCTTCGACTGAGCCACTGATTAAGCCACCTGTGCTGAAGCAGGGATATCCTGAAAAGGGTCACCAACAGGTCAGATTAAGGACTGGAGTTGCTCACCCCTGGTGTACACAACGCCTTCTTTACATTTCCTGTACAACTGTGATTTTTAAAAAGGAATTGTGTTGCATAAATTAGCTATTTTTATACTCGTTCCATTTTGCAGCCTTGAATGGCATAAGGACCGAAATGGAATATAATTGACATTGACAAGGGTTATTCCAGAGGTTATTTCAAGATCACCACACAATTAAGCCAGCACCCTTGTTCATGTAACTCCCCACGGAATGCACATTTAAATCACAAGAATGTTTTGCGAGTAAGGAAACCCATGACAGAAGCTGCCACTGTATACATGAATACATGGGTGAATAATCTGGTGTAGTAGACATGTCTCACGCTACATTTCCCTGAGTAGCTACAGGCATTGGTTAATAGGTACTGTAGTTGTAAGCTCCTGCTGCTTTCTAACTGGATGATATGTTTTTGTGGTGTCTGGTGAATGCCTCTTCACATGGTGGTTTGTTTTCTTTGTACAGAATGCAGCCATAGTATATGTTGAGGCATTGGAAGTCAGCTATACTCGCTGTATTCACCACAAAAACAGCCGAAATATATCAAGAAAATTCAGTGTCCATTCAGAGAGAGGAGTTGTGGCCCTAAAATATCTCAAACCTAAATACCCAAGGAAAGCCACTATTCCACCTGGAGGTATCCTGCAGAGAAAGACAGTAGAGGAAAGGGGGTGGAAGAGGTGGGAACACGAGGAGATGCTGGCGAATGTCATGCTGGAGGGTGCAATAAGTATTATGATATATTCCTTATAATACAAATATTTAGCAGCCTTACATTACTGTAGCTATAAATACATACAGAAAGTATGTCATCAAAATGTATCCACACAGTAAGCATGCCATAAATCAGTGTATCCACTCCCCCAGCAGCTCTGATTGGCCCGAAGACATCACTCTTTAACACATGGATGCAGGAGAAAGATAATGGAACTCTTCCCCGACGAGGATACAATTAAACTAAAGGATAACAGACAAACTGCAGTAAAGTGCTATTGTGTACAGGGGAAATGTGACAAGGGACTGTGCTACAAAGTATCTACATTCAGTGGCAATATCATTGAGTTCATTCACATATCATTGACTCACATCCAGACGATGATGATCTTAGCGTTATTTCAGGGATTAGCCTGCAAGGAAAAGGGTCAGGTCTTAAGCTGTACCCACATTATTGTACTGAGTGTGGGACTTAACTCTTTCATTAAATGCATCACACAAAGAGATATATATGTAACCCTCCTCGTCCAACTTTAAAGGAGTTTGCATCGGGGTGAACTATATACATGGCGATGCTCAGTCTCTCGTACCTGATCAGGGTGCTGGGTCCCTGCAGGCTGGGTGTGGAAATGCAGATAGAATGAGGATGGGCGCTAGGAACTTTTATAGTACAAAAAGAGCTTTTTTCACATCTGTTTATAATGCTCGCCATACACCGACATACTTCACGGTAGACATATTAACTGGTGACAAATCATGAAGTTACTCTGTTCTTCTTCCCACGGGGATCTCTCACTCCTACGCTGGGGAGGAACCTATACTTGTTCCCCTTTGTATTGGTTAGTTTGGCATTCTCCTGCATAGCGTCAATAGTGCCCCATCTCAAGTGGGGAACCGGTTGGGAATACACTCTGCTTTCTGGGATCAGTAGCCCCTAACTATGTACTGCATATTTCATCCATACATATTGAATCTGCAGTTTACTAAGGACCTTCCTGTGGGACCGATCCTATTATGCTACTGCTCTGAGAACTCCTGCTAAGAACATGCTCACTCCTCTTCCCAAATGAGAACAATCCTCGGCCATTACTATAGGCGCGAACTATATAGGGCACACTTCTTAACTGAAAACAATAAAGGGTCAGGACACTCTTAGAATACAAATCTATATACTTAAAAATATTTAAGGACAGAACTCAGAGGAATCTGCTTCAAGAACAGTGGGTGGAGCTATATATACATCCTTCTATCTCCCTATGGGGATATCACTGGTCACGAGATCCTACATCACATGATGGGGAGGGGCAATACCAGGATGATCCCACCTAGTTAACCTATTAAGGCCGTTAACCCCTTACATTACTTAGTAGTCCCCAAAGGGGGACTACATATATGATGGAACATATTAATCCCACTGACATTGCAAATGCATTCAATGATTACTTTGTGGGGTGTGCTACTAATTTATTTGCGAAACGCAACCCAAACCACAAATATGAACCTCATTCTGAGAGTACCCCTATAGCCCCACCCTCTCCCAACACTGCCCACAATGTTCAATTTGTCCCAGTATCTCAAGATGAGATTACACAAGCGCTCCTCAAATTAAAACTAAGCAGCCAATGTGGACCTGACACTGCAATCTAAGTTCCTAAGACTTGGTGCCCCAGCCATTGCCAAACCAATTGCTTCCATAGTCAACTCTATTCTGTCTGCAGGCCATATCCCGAAGACCTGGAAAACTGCCAGAGTTGTCCCAATCTTCAAACGTGGGGGCAAAAACACTGTCTCAAACTATAGGCCAATCTCTCTTCTCCCAATACTATCCAAAGTCATGGAAAAATGTGTTAACTCCCAATTAAGCAATTACTATACCAAGGCAAATTTCCCTAGCCAATTCCAATCTGGCTTTCATCCCAAACATTCCATGGTAACTACCCTCCTAAAAGTTTGAAATGAGATTCAGTGTGGAATGGAACTGGGACAACTCACTGGTGCAGTATTCCTAGATTTTGCAAAGGCTTTGATACTGTTGATCATGTTATCTTGCTCAACAAACTCCAGTGCTCTGGAATAGGGAAGCATCCTTTAAACTGGTTTCAGTCCTACCTATCAGGTAGATCCCAACATGTGTCCATCTCTGGCTCTAACTTCAACCCCCTGGATATCACCTGTGGTGTCCCACAAGGCTCTGTTCTGGGGCCCCTACTCTTCTCAGTGTTCATCAATGATCTTCCTACAGCTTGTAAGGAAGCCTCAATACACATGTATGCAGATGACACAATCTTATACACAGCCCTAACCTCTCTGACCTTGGACACGTACTTCAATCTGACTTTTTGAGACTTGAAAATTGGATTTCCCAAAACAAACTGTTTTTAAATATTGACAAGACTGTAACTGTGGTATTTGGGACCAAGGCTAAATTTTTAAAGCTTGCAACCAGCCACGGCTGGTGTGGTCGGACGCTTTTGCTCCAGCAAGGTGCTCCAGCTCCCGCTTCTATGGTGGGTGCCTGCTTCCCCTTTTCAGCTTTTGGCCCAGCGACTGATTTTCTGTACATGCGGTGCAGATCAGTATCGGTGTGTTACCTTAGGGTTTCAATTCAGATGTCATAAGAGTGTGAGTGCATGCTCTTGCATTAGGGCGGCTTTAACACCGCCTGATTGTTGTGTGTTTTTATATATGGTCTATTAAAATTTTTATTGGATAAGAAAAAGTCTATTATTGAATAGAGGCTTTATTTCAAGTTAAACATCAATCACGTTTATTCTCTGGTCACTAATCCCTGGTGCGCTGTGTGTGTATTGTGCTTTTATTAGCAATATATATAAAATAAAAAAAGAAACAAATTAACTCAAAAGAAAGTTTAGCGCCTCCTCTTAGCCGGCCAACTGGCAGGCTCGCTGGGTCTCCTGGTGGAATGCTTGCCACACCTCAACAGAGGATGGAGGAGGTGGCGTTGGCAGCAGCAGTGAGATCCCTGATGTTGGCATGGACTGGCAAGAGGCACCGGGTGTAGTGAGCATGGAGGGTGCTTTGATGCTCTCCAGCCCCTGCTGCATTACCAACGTGAGGCCATTGAGGGCTGCTGCAATCTGACCCATGCCATCAAGCATTGCACATGAATACTGCCACAGGACATGAGTGATGATGCAGTGGTGGCGGTGGGCTGCTTGCTCCCTATGGCGTGAGCTCTTCTCCATCTGTCGTGACGTCGCCGGCCAAGCTGGGCCATGATATTTGGGAACCTGCAGCTCCTGCTGATGGACCAGATGGGTGCTCTCAGACAGAGGGTACTGAAGTGTGGCGTCTGGGTACAGCCGGAGTGGCATCACGGTTAGCTGGTGGTGCAGAGGCTGGACCGGCGGCAGGGGCAGCGGGAGGAGGAACATTAAACTCCTCAGGATTAACCTCAGTGAGGGTGTGGGTCACATCTCCCCCTCTGCTTGCTCTTCCTCCACGGGCTGTACAGCCTCAGACAAGGGCTATCTGCTTGATGGTCCTGCAAAAATAAAATGACACATTAAAGTTACATATAGTTACATAGTTACATAGTAGATGAGGTTGAAAAATGACGTACGCCCATCAAGTTCAACCTATGCTAAATTTAGACAACAGATACTTTATCCTGTATCTATACTTACTTATTGATCCAGAGGAAGGCAAACAAAAAACCCCAGTGTCATATCATCCAATGATATCTCATAAGGGGGGAAATAAATTCCTTCCTGACTCCAAGAATTGGCAATCGGATTAATCCCTGGATCAACATCCTTCCCATGGATACTTATTTGATATATCCCTGTATACCTTTCCTATCTAAAAAGATGTCCAACCTTTTTTTTGAACAAATCTATTGTATCGGCCATCACAGTCTCCATGGGTAATGAATTCCACATTTTAACTGTCCTTACTGTAAAGAACCCTTTCCTTTGTTGCTGGTGAAATCTCCTTTCCTCCAACCTTAATTTTATTTATAAAATATTTTACCAGGAAGTAATACATTGAGAGTTACCGCTCGTTTTCAAGTATGTCCTGGGACAACCTTAAGGGATGGCCCCGAGTCCTTTGTACTGAATTACAGTCATATAGAACTGGGGCACACATATAAGCACATTTGGATAGATATGGTTTGTATAAAACAGCCATTTGTTTTAACATCTCTTTTTATTTACAGAATATTTTAGCAGGACTAAAAACAGAGGCCCTGATCCACAAACTATTGCTAAACTTTAGAAGGCCTTCACTCCCATGCACATGAATTAGAGCTGAGGCCTGCTACAGTTTGTTGCCACCTCTGGGTTTTGGGCACTTCCGGGCTACGGGTTTAGCCTGTCAATCTATGGGTGGCGGGGTGTGGTAGAGTCCTCCGGAATTTTCCTTCAATTCCTCCTCCAACTACACACACTACGCCACGTTGCCATGGTAACGTGAAGCAGCGTAGCGTCACGACCTCACATAGCGTCCCGTTGTCATGGCAACGCGGCATCATTTGACGCCGCGCAGCCATGTTCACTGCAGTTGGAAGGAGAGTTGCAGGAAGGTGCCGGGAGACGCCGCCACACCAAGTAAGAGAAAAGTTTTGGTTTTTTTACACATTTGTCTCCGGGTTGGCCTTCAGTAGAAGGTGGCAACCATGTTTATCACCCTTTTGAGGAGGAGAAATTACATTTAGACGTACCGCTTATTTTCTAGTATGTCCTGAGCATAACGTTATGTTAAGTACTTTAAACGTGGCTATTTCTAACATGTTTGAAATGGAAAACAAGAGAAGTCTGGAATGCATTTAGACAGGAAGATGATTTGACAGGCACGGGACAATAGCTAAAGCAGTGGGGTGATCGTTAGCAGAAGGAAGAGCATAGTCACCAGAGAGAAAAAGAAATCCAATTTATAGCACTCTCTCACCCGTGTGGATGATTTGTGTATTAGTTAAAAACAATATTTAATAGCAAGAAACTTTAAAATATAGGGCTATAAAAAACAATTAAATAGCGCATATCAAATCCAATAGGAGTGTGTGAACCCCGGATTATAGAAAATGCTAGTTACAGTGTGCATTGGCATCCACTGTCCTTGGTGGTATCTGTGATATAAGAAAACAACCTAGGGGTACCACACGACTCCTCTCTGAAATTCTCCTCACACATTCAAAATGTAGCTAAAACTTGTTGTTTTTTCCCTCTGCAATATTACAAAGATACGCCCTTTCCTCTGTTGCTCGACTGCTAAAACTCTGACCCTCATTCTCTACAATCTCGATTACTGTAAACTCCTGCTGTCCGGCCTTCTTGCTTCTCACCTGTCTCCCCTACAATCTATCCTAAACACTGCTGCCAGAATCACTCGACTCTTTCCTAAATCTGTCTCAGCGTCTCCCCTGCTGAAATCCCTCTCCTGGCTTCCTATCAAATTTAAAGTTTTAAACTCTTCTGCTCCTCTTTACATCTCAACCCTAATTTCTCTCTATCCCGACTCTTGCGTTCTGTTCAAGGATGTCTTCTCTCTACCCCTTTTTTGTGTCTAAGGCCCTCTACCACATTAAACCTTTCTCACTGACTACCCCACACCTCTGGAATGCGCTTCCCCTCAATACCCGACTAGCACCCTCTCTATCCACCTTTAAGACCCATCTAAAAACCCACCTCCTTATCGAAGCATATGAGTAGCGCTGTGGCTGATACTTTACACCTGATACATAAACATGGATACAGATACAATTGAAATATAGCTGAACGATATTGTATTGTATTGTATTGTATGTCTTTATTTATATAACGCCATTAATGTACATAGCGCTTCACAGTAGTAATACATGTGGTAATCAAATAAATAACAGATAATATAAATAACAGATCATGGGAATAAGTGCTTCAGACATAAACGTAACATTAAGGAAGAGGGGTCCCTGCCCCGAGGAGCTTACAGTCTAATTATATCCACGCCTTGATACTATGTATCAATGTATTCGAAGTGGGAATAGCAACTGTGTTGCTTATCTGATGGTACTGTATATTCCCATTATATTTGAATAGTGGTTTTTACACCATGGATTTGTCCTCCAGGGGTGGGGACACAGAGTTATTGGTCTCAATTTGTGATTTTAATCATCACAAATAGAGACCAATAACTCTATGGGGCCTATGCAGTAAGGGTTCATAAGCCACTTATCACCCAAAATGCCTACTGCTATTCAGTAAGCAGTGATAAGTGGGTGATAAAAGACTGAATCGCTCCAAAAACATTGGTCATAAAAAAAATCACAGAGGCAGCGGTGATAAGCCACTTATCGACACTTTTCGGCATGTTCATAAACTCGTGCAATGCTAGTAGCAGTGATTTGGCTATGAACGCCTAGCACCGCTCTAGAATGGTGATTTTATCACAAAATCCTCATGCCAGAAAAAGTTGGCTTAAAGGTGTTGGAAGCCAGCAGAGAAGCGGCGAGATGGGACTTAGAAAAAAAATACATTTTTCCTGCATAAGATTGATGCCGGGAATCTCTGGGGCTGATATCCATTAATATTAGCATCAGAGACCCCTGGCATGAATCCTGTGCAATAAAAATGCATTTACAGTAAACTTCATTACCATAGCGGATAGCCTCAGGGACCCCATTCTTCCCGAGATACAGGCCCCGTTATGGGGTGCCGGTAGCTCCTATGAATTTAAATGTCTGCGTCACGTGACCGTGGGAATAAAATGCATAGGAGATACCGGCACCCCATAACGGGGCCTGTATCTCGGGAAGTAGGGGGTCCCTGAGGCTGAAACCAATGCGGTTCAGCTGAGGAGACCCCCTGCTCATCTAAACTATTAACAAAATTAAAATTTATACACATAAATTTCGGGCGATATTTGCACAGGGAGACACGGCTCTCTCAGAGCAGCTCTCTCTGCAGCAGATACAATTCGCCGGGTAAGGCCTTTTCAGAGGGTCGTTCATCAGATCACCGGCTTATCACCCGTTTTGTGAATTTTGCTATGACAGGTAATGAAGGCTTTCTGATTACCGTGATAGCAACGCTCATAAAAAGGGTGATTTAAATGGTCCGGTGATTTTTTTTATGAACCTTTAGTGCATGAGGCCCTATGCCTCTATCCATGGTGTAGAGAAAGAAAATGGGGATGTAGAATAGCGCTAATGGAGATAAATAAATAAGACCCTAATATGAGGGTGGCCCTAGTGGCAAGCTAGGCAGCCTGATGACAATCTGATGGTACAATCAGAACACAAAAGTAAAACAGAGAGGGATACCGGCACCTAATAAGTCCAATTAGGTGGATTCCTGGATATCCAGTGGTGATAGTTCAAATTCCAGAATGATCAGCAACCTGTTGATCTTGTGATGACCAGATGCAACCTCATTCATAGGGAGTGGAACATGAAACAAAATAAAAAATATTTAGTGCAACACAGCTATGATAATTCATACAGACATGAACTCACAGACCTATCTGTAACACAAACAGGACTAACAAACATAGACAGGACTAACAGCCACAAGAGAGTGTGGGTGAGAGACAGAGAGAGTGTGGGTGAGAGACAGAGACAAAGAGAGAGACAGAGAGAGAGAGAAACAGAGAGAGAGAGAGAAACAGAGAGAGAGAGGGGGGATAAAGAGAAAGTGGAGAGAGAGGGGAGAGAGAGGGGAGAGAGAGGGGGAGAGACAGAGAGATAGGGGAGAGAGACAGAGAGAGGGGGAGAGAGACAGAGAGAGGGGGAGAGAGACAGAGAGAGAGGGGAGAGAGACAGAGAGAGAGCGAGACAGAGAGAGAGGAGTGAGACAGAGAGAGAGGGGAGAGAGACAGGAGAGAGACAGATAGAGGGGAGAGAGACAGAGAGAGAGGGGAGAGAGACAGAGAGAGAGGGGAGAGAGACAGAGAGAGAGGGGAGAGAGACAGAGAGAGAGAGGAGAGAGACAGAGAGAGGGGGGAGAGAGAGACAGAGAGAGAGGGGAGAGAGACAGAGAGGGGAGAGAGGCAGAGGGGGAGACACAGAGGGGGAGACACAGAGGGGGAGACAAAGAGGGGGGAGACACAGAGGGGGGAGACATAGAGGGGTGAGACAGAGAGGTGGGATACAGAGAGGTGGGAGACGAGACAGAGAGGTGGGAGACAGAGAGGGGGAGACATAGAGGGGGGAGACAGGGAAGAGACAGAGAGGGGAGAGACAGAGAGGGGAGAGACAGAGAGGGGAGAGACAGAGAGGGGAAAGACAGAGAGGGGAAAGACAGAGAGGTTAGAGACAGAGAGGGGAGAGAGGGTGGGTGACACACACACACAGAAGGTGGGTGATTCACAGAGAGAGAGAGAGAGAGAGAGGGTGGGTGACTGACTGACAGGGTGGGTGACTGACTGGAAAGAAAATGGTGATGTAGAATAGCGCTAATGGAGATAAATAAATAAGACCATAATATGAGGGTTGCCCTAGTGGCAAGCTAGGCAGCCTGATGACAATCTGATAGTACAATCAGAACACAAGAGTAAAACAAAGAGGGATACCAGCGCCTAATAAGTCCAATTAGGTGGATTCCTGGATATCCATTGGTGATAGTTCAAATTCCAGAATGATCAGCAACCTGTTGATCTTGTGATGACCAGATGCAACCTCATTCATAGGGAGTGGAACATGAAATTAAATAAAAAATATTTAGTGCAACACAGCTATGATAACTCATACAGACATGAACTCAAAGACCTATCAGTAACACAAACAGGACTAACAAACATAGACAGGACTAACATCCACAAAGCAAAGCTAAGGAATAAAAATTAGTTTAATATAACTATAATAGGTAAAAGTTGTTGACATTAGCAGGAACGCCAATCCGGTTGGGTAAAACCTGAGTAACACTCACAGGACGGCAGAAGGTTAAAGGCAATGTGCATCAGCTGAACTGATGGTTTCTATCGTCCACGTGTAGAGGATTCGCAGGGCTTTCTGATCACAGTGAACTCTCCCGTGTGTCCTGGTTCCTTAGACCCGGGAGTGACATTTCTGGTGTGCTTCTCCAAGTCCCGTGTCAGTTCGGGACCGGTAGTGACGTCACCGGACGTTGTGTCAAGCGGGCGGGACCTTTTGACGTCCTGCCCTGCGCGGGATTGGCTAGAAGCCAGGTAAGCGGTACAGGTCGAGAAGGGACACCCCCACTGCAATCTCCTGCCCCACGCGGGAAGCCGGGACAGGGCGAGAAGGGTGGGGACACCCCCACTGCAATCTCCTGCCCCGCGCGGGACGCGGGGACAGGGCGAGAAGGGGGGAACGCCCCCACTGCAATCAGCGGGAAGCCAAGTTAAGCGGGGACAGGGAGAGAAGGGGGAACACCTGCCTCGCGCGGGGAGTAAGGGGGTGCATGGGAAGAGATGGGGGCTTGCAGGGAAGGAGTAAGGTGGGGCTTGCAGGGTAAGGATTAAGTGGGGCTTTGCAGGGAAGGAGTAGATGGGCTTTGCTGGGAAGGAGCAGAGGGAGGGGGGCCGCCGCAAGTACGGAGGATTGGAGAGTACTTACCTCTCCAACAGATCTACGGCCGAAAGAATGGCCGCTGTGTGGTGGCGGGTAATACGTAGAGCGCTGTCCGCGCGCCCACAAAGCCAGGGGGAGCTGCGCCGCAATCAGCTGTCGGAGGTAGGGGGGTTTTTTTTTTTCATCAGTCCACGCTCGAGCACGGGAATTTCAGTGCGGTAGAGCGGAGGGGAATTAAAAAAAAATAACACCCTGTAAAAGCTGCTAAGTGGGTCCAATATTTTATTGCCGCCGGGGTAAATCCACCGGCCCGGGCCGGTGTAAAATGATAGGATTGTCGAACACGTGTAATGTATATAGTATATATATAAATATATATCGATATATTGATAATATATTAGTATAATAACTAGTAGTATATCTAACTATATAAATGTAATGTAGTATGTATATGTGATATATTGATATGAAATATGTTAATAGATATAATATATATATATAATTATACAACTCATAATAACACAAGACATATTACTAACTTTTTACTTGCCTACAACTATCGGTACCTATCTATCTCCCAACTCTGTGCTTCTAAGATCGGGCTATTAACTATTTATATTCTAGTCGTTGGTTTTCTACGAAATAAAAACAGTTTTAGCTGCAATGCCTGTTTTCTTTTGTATAGATGTCTGACTGATAATGAAGGTGTTACATTTTCAGTGCTATATATTACTTTTTATATTGGAAGTTTTCTCTGAAATAAATAGACTTTATAAGTTGTCTAAGACTTATCTAAATTACTACTCTAAATACTAAGTATATAGTAATAATAGTTAGAATAATAATAATATAATATTATATACTGTAAGGTAGTGCTATAATCATTGTTTGGGCCTAGCTGTGATACATAATTATTGTTGGTTACACTTATATGTATGTAAACCCTCCTGGTGCCGCACCTGTGCTTTTTCATTTTTTGTTATTCTTGGCAGCTCCACACTGTATTTACAAAGAGATGGAGAAAATGCTAAAAAATCAGGAATTTTTGTTATGTTAATTCTTACGATTTTTTTCACTTCATTGTATTAACTGAACAGCTGAGAGGTAAAAGATTCAATCAAATTGTCCTTAAAGTAACCAATAATGATGGGGTATTTCAGCTCCGAGGGGAAAATTGCCAAATTTGAACCCAAAACAGCAATAAATGCCCTTCTGGGTTAAACTTTGGAGATAAATCCATAATATATACTACAGGGGATATACAGTAAGGCGATCCCAGAAACCAGACCGCGGTCCTACAATAACTATCCGACCTCAACCAGAATCCTGGGGAGAGGGGCCTCAGTCGACTCTGCTCCATGAGGAGCCTTAGATGGCCAACACGCTAAGCCTCGTGGTTGCACTAACCGTGATGCTGTCTATCTGATCATGGCCAGTGGGGTGAGGTCCTTGGAGGAACGGTGCTCCTGATCCTGTCAAGGTGGGTGAGCGGGGCTTGCCGGAGACTACCTGTTGAAGGCTGTGGGCACCGGTGGGATACGTAGTAACACATCATACTTCAATGTTAGTATTCTCATGAGTAAGGGTCATTTAGTTAAACCCTTTGGTCAAAGCGTTAGGACCTGCATACTGGTCATGCCGTGACGTGGCTACAGGCTTATAACGCTTTGGCCAAAGAGTTGAACTAAATGACCCTTACTCATGAGAATAGTATCATTTAAGTGTATGTATGTATATCATTATTTATATACACAAAGGATACAGTACAGGGAATTATAATAATACAATAAGTGCAGCAAAATCAGACAATAGGAAAGGAAATCCCTGCCTCGAACACCTTACAATCTAAATGGTATGATGGGAGACTTACAGGCACAGCAGGTGAGGGAATAAGTGCTGTAGATGGCAGTGCTTGGCCACAATGGGTGGTAAGAGTGACTGTGGGTGTGGGACAGTAGCCACGAGTGCAGGCTATTAGGATGCTTCTTTTATGAGGCAAGTTTTAAGGTTAGTCAGGATTAAATCAGATAGGTTAACACCATTAGTAAGGAAAGTATCTGGGTACTCAAGCAACTAGATCATGCAAGAACTCAGGCATATGTAACATATAAACAGAGCGCTCCACAGTGGGGTAAGTGATAAGAAAAAAAGTGTATATGCACATACAGTATGTGCAGTCCTGACGGGATCTTGATGTTAACACCATTAGCAGGGGAAGAGGTGGCAGGGAGGCATGGGTGAGAGCCGGTGTGTGTATGTGGCTGAGTTCAGGATTAGGAGAGGAATTGGAGGATAGAAAGAGTACAAATTATCAGAGCATTCAGAAAGTCCAGTTCTCACAGTTGCAGAGGTTGTTGTTGTAATGCAGAGTCCAGATCTTCTTGTATTCTTCACCTCCAATTCTAACTCCAGTATTAACTCCACAGACACTTTATATGTGACACTTAAGATGTTACACAGCCATTTAACTATGTATTTTGCCATATTGGATGTAGACTTGGGTAATCTTTCTCTTTTGTTGTAACTTGTATTTATTTAAAATTGCAACATGACCATGGGCGTTCTGTTTGGTCACCCACGTGCGTAACGCATCACTAACGCACACGCATCAATTGGAACGCACGTCTACCTATTTTCACCATACGACGCTATGTCGCAGTGTATTGTTTTACGCCGCGCTGGCGCACCTCGATAATCCCCAGTCATACAGGTAACGTAACGATGGTAGTTTGTGAATGGATGCTGTTTTTGCACATCAGCTTTGTGGATACCCTTGAATTAGAAGGAAAGTATAGGATGTTTACCTAATTAGGTGGACCGTCACCTCAGTAGCTCAATTTAACAGACTTTATGTGGCTATACTACTTCCATGCTACGCCCTACTTATGTCTACGTGTATCCGCGCTGCTGTAAGCGCTATGTATAGTGATGAATGATATACATACGTACATCTGTTCACCCCCCTCGCATGGGAGATTATGGGCACGACATGGGTTTTTTCTGGGTGCTGTTAGCTCATCTCTGTTTCATGTCACAAGGTCTGAGTTGCTCCTCACTTAGTGTTGCTCGTGGAGAGCGGCCACATCCAAAAAGGAGCAGGCTATTTCCTCTCTCACTGGGTAGATACACGGGGCAAAACTCAATTGTTTTACCCAAACCTCAGCTGCTCAGAATAATATAACAACGGGTTCTCGTTTCATATTACTACCACAAACATCATATACCTTAATGCGTAGTACTGCACTCCACATATTACTGTTAAATTATGTATTACTAGCTGAGAGACCCAGCTGTAGTCACGCGCCGGGATGTAATGTTCCCGCTCCTCTCTTCTCGCTCCTCTCCCTCTCCCCCCCTCACTCTCGTTTGTCCCCCATTCACATCAATCCATCCCACAGCTCCGTCCCCCCCCCTCCTTTACAGCTCTGTATTGCCCCCTTTACAGCTTGCATCATTGTGGTGGCGTCATCTTGTGTCGTCGTCGTCTAGTCACTGTGTGTGTGTGCAGACGTGCGTTCGATGGAGTCTGACATCAGAGAACACCAACACACACACACATGACTGACATGACTGACTAGACGCACACACCACACCCACACACACAGTCATGGTGTTCGTGTGGTGTGCCTCATCAGTCAGTGTGTGCGGGCGCGTCAGTCAGAGTGTGTGCGTGCGGCGTCAGTTCAGTGTGTGTGTGTGCGTGCGTCAGTCAGTCACTGTGTTGTGTGTGTGTGCGTGGGTGTGGGGTGTGTGCCGCGCATCAGTCAGTGTTTGGGTGTGTGTGTCGTGGAGTGTGTTGTGCTGTGTCAGTGTGTGTGTGTGTGTTGTACAGGTGTTGTGTGTCAGTGGTGTGGTGTGACAGTGTGTTGTGTGCGCCGTCAGTGTGGGTTGTGTGTGTGTGTGCGTGGCAGTTCTGTGTGTGTGTGTGCTCGGTCACTCATAGTGTGTGTGTTCATTAGTTTTGGGCGCCAGTCAGTGTGTTGTGTGGTTGTGTGGTGTTGTTTGCAGTTCGTCATGGTGTTTTTGCTTTTGCTTTCATGGGGTTGTGTGCGTGCGGCTGTGAGAGGTTGTGTGCGTGCGGCTGTGAGGGGTTGTGTGCGTGCGGCTGTGAGGGGTTGTGTGCGTGCGTCAGTCAGTGTGTGTGTGTGTGTGTGTGTGTGTGTGCGTGCGTGCGTCAGTCAGTGTGTGTGTGTGTGTGTGTGTGCGTGCGTGAGTCAGTGTGTGTGTGTGCGTGCGTCAGTCAGTGTGTGCATGCGTCAGTCAGTGTGTGTGCGTGCGTCAGTCAGGGTGTGTGTGCGTGCGGCTGTCAGGGTGTGTGTGCGTGCGTCAGTCAGGGTGTGTGCGTGCGTCAGTCAGGGTGTGTGCGTGCGTGAGTCAGGGCTGTGTGCGTGCGTCAGTCAGGGTGTGTGCGTGCGTCAGTCAGGGTGTGTGTTTGCGTCAGTCAGGGTTTGTGTGCGTGCGTCAGTCAAAGGGCAGGCGTGGGGGGGGTGAAGGGCAGGGGTAGGGGGGTGAAAGGCAGGGGTATTAGGGGGGTGAAGGGCATGGGTAGGGGTTAAAGTGAGGCACAAATTGTTGGCAGGAGTAAAATGTCCCTACACACACATACACACACACACACACACACACGACGGGAGTGAGAGGTGGTGGAGAGTGGGACTGCCGCAGATCCGAGGAGGCTGCTTGGCCCCCCAGTGGAGTTAGCGGCGGGGAGGTAGCACCGGGGAGTTAGCGGCGGGGGAGTTAGCGCTGGGGGGTAAGGGAGTGCGGGGGGGGGGGGTAAGGGAGCGTTGGCGGCTGGGGTAGGAGGGCTGCACTTACCCTCCGTCCGGGAGCCGGTGCAGGGTGGCATCGCACGTGGTGGGGATATTGCGGAGAGGTAAGGGTGCGGCGGTAAGGTAGCTGCGGTGAGGTAGCGCCTCGCTTCCACTCCGTCTTTCCGGGAGCCGGTTGAGAGCGAGGGGGGAGGAGGCTGAAGTTGGCGGCAGGGGCAGGAGGGCCGCGCTTCCCCTCCGTCCGGGAGCCGGTGCAGGGCAGCGCACGTGATGGGGGGATGGGGGGGACAGAGAGAGAGTGTGAGGGGAACACTCCCACACCTCTGAGGGAGGGAAGACAAACACCAACCACACCTTCAATTTGGTGGAGTGAGCTTTTTTACCCGGGGAAAGGGCTTGTAACCCCACCCCATAACAGGGCAGGTCCAGGTACTGACAGGAATCACACCACATACATGTGACCCAGTCAGTACCCTCCTCAGGTATGACACTCCAACTGCCGGTTTAGAGCTGCCCCTGGATATGGCAGCATAGTACCCATCCAGGCTGCAAATGCAGGCTAGGCCCTGTGCAGGAGTTTAACCCCAACACTGCCTGTTCCTATCAGGACTTGTAGTGTTGAGGCTAGTGGAAGGCTATAGCCAGGGGCAATAGGCTACACATACATACTTATAGATATGGTAACGTGGGTGCTCCAAAGCGTCCGGAATGTATACAATCCTATGATCCTATAATGATACTAATTCGAATGAACTTTTTCTTAACCACTCCTGAGCCTCCACAAGTCCCTGATGGCATGTCCAGCCGCTGATGTGAAGATCCAATGTAGAAAAAAAAGAGAACAGCAGCCTGCCAGGGAGCCTGGTGGTAAAAAAATCAATAAATGTATTTATCAAATAAAGAATCATCCACAGGGGTAGTGCCACGCTCCTATGCGTTTCGGACATGTAGTCCTTTAACATGGACTACATGTCCGAAACGCGTAGGAGGGTGGCACTAACCCTGTGGGTGTTGTTTATTTGATAAATTTATTGATTTTTTACCACCTGGCTCCCTGGCAGTGCGCTGCTGATCTCTTTTTTTTCTACACATACATACATACATACACACATACATACATACATACATACATACATACATACATACATACACACATACATACATACATACTTTCTCAACTAAACCTCCCTACCAATTGCTTTCATGAAATATCATGAGTATATTCATTACCAAGGTACTGTATCTTGTGATGTGTCACCACAAATCAGCACAAAACATATTTTTATCCAGATGAGCATGCAGATGAACATTAAAATTAGTTTCCCACTTCTTGTCTAATTAGACAAGATGTGATGTAAGCTCATACATACGAAGTGAAATTAGCTTATCTTAGGATAGTGCTTTATTATTGTAAACCTTGTTTGGACATACCGAAATCTGTTTTGGTATTCAAAACTGACCAGGGTTTTATAAGAATCTGACATTTCCTGTTATACTGTTGTTTTGTCAGTACAATATACAATTTTGTTCTCAAGGTCTATATACAAAGTTGACTCATAACCATAACAAAAACTTGAATAATATGAAGTCCAAGGAAATTTACACTTGTATTTCTTGCTATTTCCCCTTTTGGAATTTAGCCAAACATCACATTTTGGGAAGATGTATCATTCAATAAATTATATGTCCCTTTTCTCTCCAACAACTCTGCTTAGTGTATTAGAAAAGTGTACGGCTTGAGTGTATTTTAAGTAAAATGGTGCATATTGCAGCTCATGCTTCTTCCTCACTAAATTCAATGTTGATTTAAAGAAGCAGTTGCCCCAACTCATTTCTTTGTGCCCTCTTCCTCCTACCCCCCCCCCAGGTTCTTTTTACACGGATGGGAAGCAGGGCCGTCAGAGCTGAACCACATTTGTTTCAGCTCTATAGATCCCCTGGTTCCCAAGATATGTCCCCTGGTTCCCAAGATATGTATCACTGATGGTAGCGCTGGTTAATCCCTTCCATGCGAAACAACATGGAGGCTTCAATTAACCAGCGAGTACCAGCGGCACCTTTCCTGGTAAGTAGAGAGGGGGGGAGGGCCTGCCTCAGAGTTGAAATGATTTCTGTTGAGCTCTGTTGAGCTCCTCCTGCAATCATGTGACATCACATGACGCCGCATCGCCATGACAACGCGACGTAGCAGGAGGAGATGCTAATCTGGAGAAGATAAGAGGCCCTGCAAAAAACTGTGATAACTATAGTACTTCTACGTCAAAGCAATAATAGATAATTCTCCTACTCAATATATCAGATGAAGCCTATTGTGTGCTGTATACCTGGGTCTCTGCACGCTGTTCATTTTTGATTTTATAAACTGTAGTTATTCTTGTGCCAATTTAGTTAAGCACTATTGATTTTATTTTGATTAAAATGCATTTGATTTGATTTTCAAGCATTATCCTCTATTGCACCAACTATACTAATTAAAACCCTATCTGGTGCGTCTGTCACTGGGACTACACCCATAATAACACATTTTTCTATCTAAAGTGAATTCCACTGATTAATCTATTTAGGAGGTACGCTGACTACACATTTATATTGATTTTGAAGTTGAGTGCGGTCAAGGGCTGAACTTCCCGCTTTCTTTGTTCTGAAGCAGGGATATCCTTCAAATCTGACCTGTTGGTGGCCCTTGAGGACTGGAGTTGACCACCCCTGTCCTAAGGCACGCTCAGCCCCACAATAAGTCGCTTTGCCTTTTGTCTCAACTCTGCCCCTTATTCCCTCTAGACAGTAAGTTCTCACGAGCAGGGTCCTCATTGGCTTTTGTATCTGTTTCAGCTTGTTTGTTCTGATTTGGTGTGTTATTCTGCTTATGTAAACGTATGTCCTTCTTTTTCACCGGTTTGTACCACGCTGCGTTAAAGCTGCAGTTCAGTCAATATCCTGCATGTGTGTTTGTTTTTTATAATAAATCAGTTCTGTAGTAAGAAAAAATACTTTTAGCATTTTCTGTTTTTAAAAAAACAACTTTTAAAGACCAATTTTCTTGTATTCTATTTTAACAGCCATTTGCTAAGGCACTGCCCCTTCATGTCCTGTCACAAGCCCTGGCACACCCCTTTGTCAGCCCTGCCCTCCCTCTAGCACATGTCAGTGCAGGAGTGCTCATGAATATTCATGAGCTTCCACTGACAGACAAGCAGAATATAAACAGATCCCTTCACTAATTATGTCACCAAATTTCGACCTATCAATACATGGAGAACGAATTGACCTGCAGGTATACAGTTCTTTAGGTAATTAGAGATTGTACACATAAAACTATTGAAGTAAAAAAATAAATTAAAAAAAAAAAAAAAAGACTGAACTGCAGCTTTAATATGTTGCTGCTTGATATATAATTATTATCGTTTATTTATCACGTAACCCTCCCTGCCCGGCTTCTTACATCGGTGTGCAATGTATGGCTAGTCCACATAAGTTACCTCTATTCAGGGTGCTGGATTCAGGCGGCTGGGCGATGAGGTAGTAAGCGTGACAATGTTGAGCGCCAGGATTGTTTTTAGTACAATTCAGTCTTTATTACCATCCCCAGGCACAGGGCCACATCACACACATATGACAACGTTGCACTGTTTCTACGTTCTCATGATTTCCCACTCACAGAGAGGTGTATTTACTTGGTTGTACTTAAGGTATTAAACTGGGCCCCACTTTGGAGTAAGATACGTTGTACCCCACAGGACCGCCGACAGATTCCTGAGGCCCGGAACTAGAGTTTCGACAGACCCCCCACACCCCCATGTCGGCAGTCTTGCGAGTTCCCCATTTCACACCTCGCGACCCCCTCTCCTCTATTCCCCCCCGCTCTTCTCATCCATTTCTCTCCCACGTCTCACTCCTACACCATTTTCCTCACACACTCTCCCCCACTCACCTCTCTTCCTCACTCCCTCTCTTATACCCCCTCTCTTCTAACTCTCCCCCCATCAATTACCCCCACCTCACTCCATCCCGCTTCCTCAATCCCTCCCCCACAGCCACACATACATACACACACAAACAAACACACATACAATCCCTCCACAATAATTACCTACCCCCCACAAAATGCATACAAACTCTCCCACCCCTCAAATACATACAAAAAAACAACGCCCCAAATACATACAATACCCCCCAAATACATACAAATCCCCCTCACCCCCCAAATACTTAAAAAAACAAATACAGTACATACAAAATCCCCCTCCACCCCCAATTACTGTACATACAAAATCTCCCCCACACCCCAATTACGTACAAAATCCCTTCAATTACATAGAAACACCCACCACCCCCAATTACATACAACCCCACCCCTTAAATACATACAACCCACCTCAACCTCCAAATTATTTTTTTTTAAATCCCCCCCAAAAAACTAATGCCACTTCCCTACTGATTGAGGAGAATACTCAGATAGATCCGCCTGTTGAGCTGATCTGCTGACACCTGGTGACCCTCTGTGTGTAACCCGCTGCGGCGTGGCTGTTTCTCCCTATGTGGTATCTGCGTGTCTCTGTTGGCCATTTACTTGGGATCCTCGCTATCAGGGCCCAGTCCCTATCTATAACAAGATAAATAAGGGGAGACTGATCTCTCCTATTCCTTTATGGACATCATCTCTATCTACACTCCCCGAGGCTCCTCTCATCTTGTCCACCAGGAACCTAACCTTCCAGAACCTTGCTCCCATCCTAAATACTCACTTGTGATGTCAGTATTCCTATGGCAACACAGGGTGGGGTCCAGCATACACTATCCTGCTAGTAACCCCTTACTGCCACCGTGTAATGCTATAGAAGCGGGGTTACAATCATATCTGAAATAATTGGATAAAACCAGTAAATGGTAAACCTTTAAATCCTCTATCCCTGTAGTTTTCACATGGTGCATAAATCAGTATTAAAGCAACAGAATAAGCTCTCCCATCATACTTTCAGTGTCTCGTTTGCCAACACCTCCTCCTCTGTCGACCTCTCTGTGGGTGTACTTTAGGGCTCTTCTCTTTACACACTCTCTCTAGGTGAGCTTACCACTTCTCTAGGGTTCAAATATCACCTCTATGCTGATGACACATGTAACACCTCCCCCCCTACCCTAAGGGAGATTGTTAGGCTGTCTGTATTCTGCTGTCCTAATTACCACTTAGATTGTATGCTCTTTGGTCACGGACTCCCTTTCCTATTGTTACTTTTATTTCAGAAGCGCTTATTCCCATTTTGTGTTATATTATTATATCACGTGTATTACTGCTGTGAAGCGCTATGTACATAAATGGCGCTATATAAATAAAGGTATACATACTTACATACATTGCGTTTTAAAATTATATATTTGTTTAATTACAGGTTTGAAGATGTCTCGGGGGACCCCGTGCTTCCCTATGTTAATTTCAGCTCCGGGTACCCCCTGGTTCCAGAGATACATACCTCCATGATGGTGCCAGTATCTATGCAGGTAGGGAACTGTGTGCCTAACATAATGGCGGCTTTAAATGTCCCGCGTCACACAGGCCAATAGCAAGCTGTGACGTCATCCGTTGCGGCTTCCTATTGGCCAGCAAGGCCGAGGTATTTAAACTTCACAGGGCTACTGGCACCGCAACGGAGGTAAACATCTCGGGTAGCAGGGGGTCCCCAAACCTGAAATGAACACAGATCAACTCCGGAGCCCCCGTGCTTCAAACCCTGTAATTAAAAGAAAACAATTAAACGCAATGCAGCCTGTACTGCTGCTTTAAATAACTTTGAAGTTGTGTACATGAAATGTTCATTTATTTTATATTCATAACATTATGGATCTACAATTATAAAGGTTTTCCAAAATGTCTCCAGGTTTTTCATGAGTTTGTATGATCTGTTTGGTTTGGACACATTTCAAAGCCCTAACTCGCAAAAATCCAAATTCCTCCAAATTAATATAAAAAGTAATTTGAACTGCGGATAGATCAGTTGATTCTCATTGCTATGGAGATTAAAGCAAACATTGCCTGAATTAGTGAGATGAACCTAAAAAAAACCTTTGTCTTGGAAACTTAATGCCTAAAATTAGAAATAAGTTTAGAAATATGTCCAATACACTTAAAGACTTCATCCGGAGTTGAACAAACACATCTGGGGACCTAAACACATCCCATGAACAAGATGTCTCATTTCTTATATATCCCTCTCATCGTCTTTCTCATGCCCAACATCTTGAAGGTCAAAACTCCATTAGGTGTAGTCCCAAAATATTGTCCATGGGTCTTCTCCTGTAAGCTGCGATAGTGTCAACACGGTGCTATCGCATGGAAAACACCATTGAAGTCACCGGGTCGGTCCCATCGCAGCTTACAGAAGAAGTCCCCCCAATGCCTCTGCCTTCTTCATCCTAATATTGTGAAAGCATCCATTGGTTTTCTATTTCTGTTTAAGATTCATTGAAATAATATTTACGCGTAATCTTCAACAACAAAAAAAAAGGTTGGACATCTTTTTAGAAAGGAAAGGTATACAGGGATATACCAAATCAGTAAACATGCAAAGGATGTTGATCCAGGGAGTAATCTGGTTGCCATTTTGGAGTCAGGAAGGAATTTATTTTTCCCTTATGAGACATCATTAGATGAAATATCACTGGGGGTTTTGTTTGGCTTCCTCTCAACCAATATACTGTAAGTAGATATAGGATAAAGTGTCTGTCGTCTACATTGAGCATAGGTTAAACTTGATGGACGTATGTCTTTTTTTTCTCATACTGTATACTATGTAACTATGTAACCCATAAATTTGGTTCTGTTGTACATTTTCAAAAACACAATTCACAGACCAGATCAGCATCTTTACATTTACAAAAATGTTCTGTGCTCTGTATGTAGTAGACCCTCACTAAACTTTTACGAAATGGTACCCAATGCGCGCGTCGGAGTTAAACTTTGTTTGCCTACACTTAAAGAGTTGTTGAACGTACTCTATAATATAAAAACAGATGCTAAAATGATAGTGAAGATTACGCAGATGAATGCCCTTATTTTATTTGAATCTGATGGGTCCAGATTAGTGATGCACCGGGTACCCGAAAAATATCCAGTACCCGGCTTACCCGGCGCTTTTTCAGCTACCCGGAATTAACCCGGACCCGGCAGCAGGGGGCTGGGACCGGCACCGAGTAATTTCAGGGCAGCTGGAAATAGTCAAACACTTTCTTACCTGCAGCCGGCGACGGAAGACTGGTGAGGAAGACCGCGGTGACATCTGAGACCAGCAGCGGCTCCTCCCCGGCTGTGCAATAGGAACGCTCCTGCTCCAGTCACACGGAGTCTCACGGGTTCCCCGGCTCACACAGGCATCAGCTCTGTGCTCTGTTCCTGCTGCTCCCGCCGGATGACCAAGACCTTCAGCTGCTGCCACCGTCACCAGGACGTCTGCTGCTGGTCCCAGATGTCGCCGCGGTCTTCCTCACTGGTCCTCCATCCCTGCAGGTAAGTGCCATCCGAGTAACTGGCCGGGTAAAATGTTTCATTTTTCCCAGGTACCTGTTACCTGGTTAAAAAAAAAAATGGACCCAGTACAACACTAGTCCAGATCCACAAAAGGGTGCTAAGGTGAAGCACGCTTCGGCTGTCATTCATATGAATGGGGACGGAATGGGGCATTTTGGTCGCAGTCGTCTTGGTGCGAATCACGCCCCTTCCGCCGCAACCCTCTTCCTCCGGCAGCTTCTCCGAGAAGGTACGTTTTAGGGTAGGGAGTTAACTTTCGGGGTTTGAGTGGTTAAGGTATGGGGTTAACTTTTGGGGTTTTAGCAGTTAGGGAAGGGGCTTAGGGTAAGGGGGTTAAGGTTTTTAAGGTAGGGGGTAGCATTAGTATTAGGGGTTTAAGATTAGGGGGTTTTAGGGTAGAGCTAAGGTTAGTGACTTTGGTGGCGAAGCATCCCTGCTGCGAAGCGGACATGACCGAATGTCCTAATAATTGAATGTGAATCCTAATACCAAATTGAAGCAATGGTAGTGCCATGTTTTTGGGGATAAATCTATGTGATTTGAGGTCGTTTTTAAATCCAGTACCTATAAGTATTATGTCATTTTTTAAATTTTATGTCATTTTTAATTAATATTATGTCATTTTTAAAAACAACAAAAACAACAAGGGCGGAGTGAAAAATGATAACCACACTATAAAGGTGCTCAAAGTCAATGCTTAGAGGTATGAACGAAATACACTGCGGTGGTGCGAAAAAAACAAAAACCCCAAAACGAGAAAGGGGGAGAAAGAAAGCAGAACACAAGAAGAGGTATAGGCTTCCCCTTTTCCTAAAAAGGAGGAGGGATTAAGCCTATAGGGTTAATAAACAGCACTCAAACATGGAAGGTACAGTACATCTGAGTGCTGTTTATTTATCCCATAGGCTTCATCCCTTCTCTTTTATTTTCAGTTGTATCAAACCGTTATTCAACATGATGTGATGTGTCAACATTAATTTAAAACAACAAATAACGCTCACAGTTTATGAAGGTTTCTATTACTTTTAAGCATTGAAATTTTGACGCACAAAAATGTTGAAATATTATCTTAGTACATAGTCCCCATATTGATCTGAAACTTGCCAAGGGCTTAATGTGCTGCTTCCTCTTCAGTGACGTAACCCAGATCCACAAAGCTCCGTTAAAGCTGCAGTTCAGGCTCCCGTTTTGGTTTTTTTTTAGTTTTTTTTTACTTCAATAATTTCAGTTGTGCAATCTCTACTTACCTAAAAACTGCAAAGCTGCTGGTCAATTCGTTCTCTGTCTATTGATCGGCAAAGTTTGGCGACATCTTTAAATATGGGGAATGTAAATCGTTGCTACAGGAACAAGCATGCTTGTTAAAATAGAATACAAGAAAAATTGTCTTTCCAAGTGTTTTTTTTTTAAAACAGAAAATGCTAAAAGTATTTTTTCTTACTACAGAACTGATTTCTTAAAAAAAACACACATGCAGGATATTGTATGAACTGCAGCTTTAAGTGACTTTACGTGACGGTAACCTAATTTAAAGCACCTATAACGTAAAAAAAATTTATATGTAGAAATGTTCCCCCCCTAGGTGGCAAGCAGCTCCAGGGACCCCCTGCTCCCTGAGAAACTTACATGGGAAGGTGATGCCGATATCTCTCCTCTGTTTAAATGTCCCGCGTCACGGGAAGCCGCAAGGGATGAGACATTGCGACTTCGTATTGTCCCACAGGACCTTTAAACCACCATGTTGTGAGCTCAGCCGGGACTGCTACCGGCATCACCTTCCGAGGTAAGAATCTCTGGATGCTGGGGGTCCCCGGAGCTGAAATCCACATGGTTCTGCTCTGGAGACCCCCTGATTAGTCAAACAAATAAAATTAAAGGGTAATGCTTCTTTTACATGATGTTAATCTAACATAATGTCAAATTATGCCTTACCGCACACTGTCAAAGGCCAATAACATAACGTTAAGTCCTGTTTTCTCTGGTAAATAGCATTGCCTTAACTATAATGGGCGTAAAGGATAATGAGATGCAGAAGAGGCGTTTACCCTAACATCGCATATCAACTAAAGTTCATTAAAGTTAACGCAGCGACTTAATGTTAGTTAAACTTGGCGTTACTCCTATCCACATCCTGGAAAAGTGCTGAGAGAGAGAAGTTAAGCCTGTGCTAATGAGATATAATACAGCCATTGTTTTTGGATATAATAAGTGCGTTAAACTCGTTATGCGTTAAACTCCGGGACAGTACCATCCGTTGTTCTTTTAGGTAACATCAGGTTATGAGCACTGATTCAACAGAGCTTTCTGAATCTAGCCTGTTGGTGGGCAACAGGTGGTCCTCCGGAACTTTACCTGCAGCCCCCAACCACTGGACACTTCAGCAGCCCTCTCTCCCCGGTGCAGATGTAGTGGAGATGTTGCTGGCATGGACCTGCAGCTCATCCTCACGCCTGCAACAGCTGAATGGCAGAGCGCTGGTAAATACTGTCCCTCTCCTGTGCTAATCACTAGCTCCCACTGTAAGAGCAGATGACTCAGTGTTTCTCAACCAGGGGGCTTAGCCCTCTGCCAAGGGGGCAGCGACCCTCGGTAAGTCCCTCGATGTCTGGAAACTGCGATCCGCCTCTACTCATTCTCCTCTCCCAGCCTGGCACAACCACCCGCCATGAGTGGGGAGTGTGGGATAGAGAAAGCTCAGGAGTGTGTTATGGGAGAAGGGGGATGGTTTGAGAAAAAGGCTGATTTGTATTCTGTGAAAAGGGGGAGCGTGTTAAGAATAAGTGTTGAGTGTGTAAGAAGGGGGTGAGTGTGGTGGGTTGGTGCGTGTGGGGAGTGTGTGGAGCAAGAAGCGGTGGGGGCAGTCTGAAGAGCAGAGGGTGCCCCAAGACTTTATATATCCTCCAGGGATGCCATCAAAAAAGGTTGAGAACCTCTGAGCTGACTGGAGTGGTGAGAAGAACCTCATACCCACGGCTGCAACGCTACTTCTGTCTTTACACCGTGGGCTCTATGTTGCGTTTCAGACAGAATTAGAAATAAAAAAAATTTTAAGCAACTGATTCAGCGCAAATATACATCTTGATACTTTGGGGTAGATCCTTAACTTCAGTTAATGTCTCGTTAAGTGCTAACGGGGTCTTTAAACCTCAGTAACGATGCTTTAAGTGCTGTTTTCAGCCATAACGAGCCCTTGCATTGCGATAACGGACGTTAATGCTAATGATATGGAAAAGAGGCGTTCCCTCTAACAACGCATAACTATAACGGAGCTCTGGGGTTAACGCAGGCAATTTATGTAGCTATCAAAAGGGGGCGTTACTCACATCCAGACCATGAAAAAGGTCTTTTATATATGTGTGACCTCTGCTGCCCTTGATGTATGTAATGTTGCCTACCACTGATCTCGTCCTATGTGTTGAGTAGAACTTGTACAGGCAAAGGACTCTTCCCCTTTATTGTATGGGCAGGGGAAATACTGGACCTGCATTCTTCATGGTCCCCTTGTTTAAAAGGAAAAAAAAAATACAAGCATTGTTTTAATAAGAAACGATCTATGAGAAATGCATTATTTTTCGAGCAATAATTAAATTGGTTTCTCAAATAAACAGCTGATTGATTAGGGGTGAGATTTGCTTTATTGACTTAAGTGATGTTTAAAGATACCTGCTTTCTCCTGCAGTGCTGAGAAAGAGGCCTGCACACTACAATGTTAAATTACAATTTACATAATTAAACATCAGTTAGGCAATAAAGGCAACGTTGCATTCCAAACCCAAACTGTGGCTATTTTACAAGCAAGAGAGGAATTTCTATCAGTTTTTCTGTAACGGCGAGTTTTTTTGTGTGCAGATTATAAACGAGTCTCTTCCAATCTGGAGGTTATGTAATAATCCTAGAACAACAAATTATTAACTAGCTATTATTGCCTCAGAATTCAACAGCGATACAGCCACAATATTGATGGATAGGTAGTGCCCTGCTGTCCATTATTACTATTGTAGGGTACATTTTTGTCGTTCGTTTTAAAATGAATATTAAAGTTTTTTTCCTGTTAGTAGCGGTTACTGGTTCAGATTTCTGGGCATTGTTTCATTAACATTGCCCAGGATTTCTATCAGATATCTTAGTTTTAGAATGTTCTAAAGCAATTGGGGGTCTATGTATCTAGTCAATTTTGGCACAAAATCGGGGCATTTCATGCTGCACATATATATATCCAAGTACTTGGCTCAAACTTTGCCACAGCTTGCTCCATGGGGAGAGTCAGTAGGAGGAGTTGGGGGGGAGTTACATAATGCACAGATTATAATGAGATGTATCACATTCTTTGTCTATCCCCCAGTATGCACCTTGGGGAGAGTCAGTAGGCAGAGTTGGGGGTGTTACATGGTGCACACATTATAATAAGATGTATCACATTACATTCTGTGTCTCTGCCCCAGCATGCACCTTGGGGAGAGTCAGTAGGAGGTGTTGGGAAGGAGTTACATGGTGCACACATTATAATGAGATTGATCACATTCTGGATCCCTGCCCCAGCATGCACCTTGGGGAGAGTCAGTAGGAGGAGTTGGGGGGAGTTACATGGTGCACACATTATAATGAGATGTATCACATTCTGGATCCCTGCCCCAGCATGCACCATGGAGAGAGTCAGTAGGAGGAGTTGGGGGGAGTTACATGGTGCACACATTATAATGAGATGGATCACATTCTGCATTCCTGCCCCAGCATGCACCTTGGGGAGAGTCAGTAGAAGTAGTTGGGGGGAGTTACATGGTGCACACATTATAATGAGATGTATCACATTCTGCACCTTTGTGTGCCTGAAATTCTGCACCAGATGTAAGAAAATGTTCATATATGTGACGCATCTCAGCTCCAAAAAACAGAGCAGTGCATCAAAACACTGGTAGCTCTGGTAGTGTGACAACCTGTTTCTAAAGTGCACTTAAGCGGATTGGCATGCCTCGCTATTCTGTAAACCCTTATCGCCTGTCTAAACTCGCATTTTTTTCCCACAACTGCTATTCTCGTAGCTCCGTTATGCAAACCGCTTCTAAAAACTCGCATTTTATTTAACACCACCTAAAGGGGGGCGAGATTGGCATTGCGAGTTACATCCAGAGCCTGAAACATGGATTTGGCTACGAGAGCAAAACCCATAAGTCGGGCTGGGGATGGAGTTGGCGCCAAACCCTTCTAAAGCAAGTAAAAACCGGGTGGTTTAGAGGAAGCGGTTTGCAATAGAAAATAGGGTTTTTTCTCACATTTCATTCCGCTACTTCTGAACATGTCAAACCACACGGTTTGGCAATGACATCTTCGGAGCTACAGTACTAGAATAGGCTCCATAGCCTATAATAGTCATGAATGAACAGTCAATATTAATGAGATGTTCTTTGCCGCTGGTATTTGAAATCAATGTTCTACTTATTCCAGTACTACTTTAATGAGGGCTGTTCTGCAGTTACATGACGAAAGGTGCGATGTGACGTAAATTAAACATTATAGTGTACAGTGTATATTCTTTTTACTTTATCATAACAAATAGGATTATATAAGGCCATATATCTTTGTTAGCATTTATCCCACAATAACTTTAGGGGCAGCTGTGGTCCTTCAGACTTTCTGGAGACTGAAGAGAGGTCTCCCTCGGCTCTGGGACCACCTGGTCTGCCAGTGTTGACCAAGCGGCTGCCAATGTGGAACTTATCTTCACCCCCGCATTGCTTAGTTTCAGCAAAAGGAACCGTCACAAAGCAAAATGGGTCTTCAATTGGAAACATCCACATTTAATAGCCTAAAACGGTGCCCGCAGCAGTATTTTCCTGACCATTTACGAGACACTTTAGTTGACCATTACTTGACCTCTCGAAGCAGAACAGATGAAGTTTAGCCCTATCGCTGCCAGAGGGGTTAGCAACACATTGCCACGCAGGCAGGGAAAAGGGTTACGCAGCAATACTACATTCCCCCTTTATACACATACATGTGGCAATGTATACTTATACATTGTTACCTAAGCTTGTAATTGTTTGGTGCTCCTGTTACAAATCTGTAAAAATCCTGATTGTGTGCCTAACTAAATGGCCGCCTTTCAGTTTCAATCAATCCTTCAGTTAGTGTAACTCAGCAGTTACTATGTAGCCTTATATTACTAAGGTAACACCATCTGTTGTTACCATTTGCAGCTCAAACTGCTGGGAACATTGGCAACAAATGATCACAAACAAGAAAGTGTTGCAAATATCTTGCACTGCTTGGGGAGATGGGCTAAAACCTGCTAGAGAAATCAAAGGATACTTTCAAACTCCTAAAAAATGGCATTAAGAGTTGAATTAAAAAAAAATGCAGTAAGTATTATCTAATACCGCAGAACTGATTTTTTTTTTTTTTAAACCCATAAGATTTCACAAGATATGCGGCTTTGGATGTCTTAATGGCTGAGGTGCAGATTTTGCCTGAAAAGAATCCCATCGGGAATCACATATAGTAATAATAATAATAATAACATGTTCTTGTATAGCGCTGCTAGTTTTACATAGCGCTTTACAGAGACATTTTGCAGGCACAGGTCCCTGCCCCGTAGAGCTTACAATCTATGTTTTTGGTGCCTGACACACATGGAGATAAAGTGACTTGCCCAAGGTCACTAGAAGCCAACACCGGGAATTGAACCAGGTTCCCCTGCTGCAAACTCACTGCCCGTCAGTGTTTTTACTCACTGAGCCGCTCCTTCTCTAAAGACTTTAATATGTGCCTCCTTTGCAGAATAATAATAATTTCGAAGGTTATTCCATGAAGCTGTGTAGAGAGAGTCAAGCACAATATTAATGGCCGTATTTAGTAAGTGGTGCTGTTTCATATGTAGCCCACTTGGTCAATGGGTCATCACTGGAACCAGGCAGCAGTGGTTCGTGGTAGACAATCACTACTTGCTGAGATTAGCTCAGCTCAAATAAGATATTAAGGCCTCGGACATAGTGCAGGCGGGCGAGCGCGCGACCAAAAGCGTGAAGTTCACGCATGCCTGCACTTGCCGAGATTCGTGGCCTGCATGTTTGCGTGATGGGGTGTGTCGGGGGGCTCGGCTGTGATGTCACAGAGCTGGTTCGCCCTCATTAGGCGACCCGCTCACGTGACCCCGCCGTCAAGCGTGAAATTCCAACTTTTCAAAAAAAGGTTGGACATCTTTTTAGATGGGAAAGGTATACAGGGATATACCAAATAAGTATACATGGGAAGGATGTTGATCCAGGGATTAATCCGATTGCCAATTCGTGGAGTCAGGAAGGAATTAATTTTTCCCCTTAATGGGGTTTTTTGTTTGCCTTCCTCTTGATCAATAAGTAAGTATAGATATAGAATAAAGTATCTGTTGTCTACATTTAGCATAGGTTGAACTTGATGGACGTACGTCTTTTTTCAACCTCATCTACTATGTAACTATGTAACTTGAATCCAAGTCGAAGACTGAGGGATATTCTGAAAACCTGACCTGGTGGGGCGGTCTTGAGAACCCTTTTCTTAACCCTTTAGTAGTCGGTGTATCAAAACATTCTTTTCTCTGGATTGATACATAGACACCCAAGGCCGCGCTTATAGTCCTGGCTACGGCGACGCGACGTCGTGATGTCATCAATCGCCGTTGTCGCAGCGTTTTTTGCCTATGGTGTAGGTGGCAAGAGGCAGCGACCGGGGGGGCGTGGCGGGGGCGTGACCGTAAGCGGTTCACCCTCATTGGCTGAACCGCTAATCTCACGCTTCATTGACTTCCGGTGATCGCGGCTTAAGTTTTGACGCGACAACGCGTCGCCGTAGCCAGGACTATAAACGCGGCCTAAGAAACTTGTTTCAAATGTACTACACTTGAAAAATAAGCATGGAATTCCCTTGTGCTCAACCTAATGTCCAATGCATTATTTTCCTGCTAAATGGGTGAGAAAGACCGGTACATTTTCATTCTGCAATATGTAATAATTCACGTGTACTTATTGTTCGTCTTCTTCGGGATAATTGCATTTCATTTACCTGCCGCAGTGTGCTACTGTACCTGCTTTGCAACAGAATTGGACTTGTTGTAAACTGTGCTTAGCAAGAAATGTCCTGCATGACTCTTTATGGAAATATTCCAAGCAAAACTGAGACATTCAAACATAGTGTTAGCAAATTACCTTTGTATTTTTTGTTAGAATAAAATATGGTTAGGGCATGAAACGATTATTTACAATGGGAATATTTTTTTTAAAATGCTTTCGTCGATGTCATTTGAGTCTAAGAACAAAAGATCAATTATAGAGATGCGCTATATTTGAAAACTTCATTAAACATAAGAAAAATAAATATAGTTTGGGGCCATGACATAAACTAGGAGTTGAAAACGTAAATAACGCATTTTTGAAGAAGACGTCTGTTGAATAACACACAGAATTCTTCATTTAGCAAACTTTTAGAGGAAAGCAAAACATGAATAATAGGAAACGGTGTTGCGTCTGTTCTTAAACATTGATCCCCAGAAATGCTTCAGTTAAAGCAGCAAAACATGTAGCAATGCACAATTATTGTTAGTTGTTTTTAGCATTAGAGGATTTGAAGCAGGGGGTCTCCTGAGCGGAAACCGGTTAATTTCAGCTCCGGGACCCCCTGCTTCCAGAGATACCTCCGCAGGGGGTGCTGGTATCTCTGTGGAGTTTAAATGTCCCGGGCACGCAGGCCAATAGGAAGCCGCAAGGGATGATGTCACGGCTTCCTATTGGCCCAGTGGGACAATTAAACGCCACCATTTTGTTAGGCACACAGTTCCCTGGCTGCAGATATCTGCACCCCCTATGGAGCTAAGTATATCTGAAAGCATGGGATTCCGAGGCTGAAATTAACGCGGTTCAGCTCCGGAGACCCCCTGCTTCAATCCTGTAAAAATACAAAAATTGCGAAGTGATACATGTTTTGCTGCTTTAAACATGAGGCATTTATAAAAAGGTCAGGGTAATCTACAGCTGCAGGTTCAAATTAAGTCATTATATCCTTTATTTAAGCAAGTGGTTTCCAACCTTTTCTTGGTTAAGGAACCCTAAGAGAAATTCTAAGGAACCCCCAACCCTCTCTAATAGCGCGTCGGTGATCAGATGCATTGTAAGGAACCCCAACCCTCTCTAATAGTGCGTCGGTGATTTAGATGCATTGTAAGGAACCCCAAACCTCTCTAATAGTGCGTCGGTGATTTAGATGCATTGTAAGGAACCCCAAACCTCTCTAATAGCGCGTCGGTGATCAGATGCATTGTAAGGAACCCCAAACCTCTCTAATAGCGCGTCTGTGATCAGGTGCATTGTAAGGAACCCCAACCCTCTCTAATAGCGCGTCTGTGATCAGATGCATTGTAAGGAACCCCAACCCTCTCTAATAGTGTGTCTGAGATCGGATGCATTGTAAATGTAAATGACCTGAAAATTACAGGGAACCCTTTAGGGATGCCCGGGGAACCCAAGCGTTCCTAGGAACCCTGGTTAAAAAACACTGATTTAAGCAATAATTTCCGGCATGTAGCAACTCATAGAATTGTAGGCAATGCAATGTATATGTATTTGATACATTCATATGAATGGGAGCTGAGGAGGGCTAAAGCTTAGCCCCCTTTTGTGGAATTGGGCCTTAGAGGGGAAATGTATTGCTTGAATTATCAATATCTTGCTGGGGTTTCAAGATGGTAAGAAATGTGTATTGAAATCGTGACTAAGAGTCATACTGTATAGAGAACAAACTGAAATAACCCTTAAATGCAAAACAGATGACAAATACAGTATTTCTGATTGTGAAAGCAAAGTCAATGCTGATTCACCTTTTTTGGTGTTGTATAATTTTTAGTTCACATGTAACGGGTCTTCCCCCACCCAATCGCATATAGGGTGTATGTGAGGGGGAACCTATATGTTACCAGGTGTGGTGCTTTACCTGTTAGGCTCACAGGAGGCCTGAGCCTCCGCCAATGAGAGCCTGGGGTGTATCCTCCTGAACAATACTATATGGTGCAGCGCCTCCACCTGTGATGGCTCCCAGCAGAGCGGGAGTTGTTCCTCGCAGGACACATACAAATGAACACATACACTGGATTTAAAATAGCAACGGTCTTTACTAAATGCAGAATGTAACTTAACACGTACATCAGCAATACACAACAAGATATATGTACCACCCTCTGCCACTAGCTGGCAACTATAACCTTCTTAGCCCCTAACTGGGCTATAACCTCCTTCCCAACTCCGTGTCCAAAGAGTCCAAGCCCACCCAAGTGTGTGAACAGGCCTGTCACATGTGAGGAGCAAGTTAAAGTTGGTGCACGTGTGGAAGGCTGTAAATACCTGCCCAGGTGTCTCTACACCTGGGTGTCTTTGCAAAGGGTCTACCGGCACCTCTTGATCCAGCGCTGATCTGTACCTCCGCGTGGGATGGGGTCCCGCCAGACGTCCCACCGTAAGGACAGTCTCTGGATCAGCAACGCAGCACACAGGAACATGTAGCAAACCCCTTTCACTGGGTCCCTGCACTAAAGAACTGCACAGTGTCTCTCCCTCTCCATACACTAATGAACTGCACAGGGTCTGTCACTAGGTCCCTGCCTAGCACACAGCTGAAGGGGCACAGGGTCCTTACCTAAGGGCCTGTCCCTGTGACCACCCACCCTCACTAGTGGGGAGTCAGGGCCTCAACTCTAGCCTGGGGATTTCTGGCCTAGGGCAGGAGCTCGCAGTTCTCTGCCCCCCTTCTTTCCCCCTCTGTATCCTTAGCCTGACTGGCTCATGTGCTTCACAGTCTGCTTCCTGACTCTGCACACAACATTGTATCCAATTCCCTGCTGCAGAGAATCTGCAAGTCTCAGTGGCTGGCTGGCTGCAGGTGACAGGGATCAGAGGACATTCCCCAGAGGCTGCTGGGAGATGTAGTCCACTCAGGACCTCTTTCCTATGGGGACCGCGTGCGCGATCTCTACTGCGCCTGTGCGGAGCTGTAAAGGCCACCGCTACGCTTAACTGCGCCTGCGCAACCTCCCAGAGCTCCTGCACACTTGTAATGGCCACCGCTACCCTTGCCAACCTCTGCGCATTGCGCGAACCTCACATCACCCACAACATGGCCGCCGCGGCTATCTGCGCATGGGCAACCCTTCGTGCATGCGCGAGCATCAGGACCCCGACGGCGCCGGCCCAGATGGCGGCGCCAACCGGGTGAAGTCGCCGTCCCCTTCCCCCACTGCCACAGGGGTAAGGCAGGGGGCAAAGGAAGATCAGGGGAACCGTGGGTGACCCCTTTACACACACCTTTATTAATGGCCTGTAGAGGTACGCACGCACACATTTTTCGCACGCGTTCGCGGGCATTGCGAATGTCACCTTTTTTGGTACTGTGAAAACGTTTGCGTCGCGAGGCTGCCATTTTGCCACTTTAAAGAAGCAAAGTAGCAAATTGTGAACAATTTGAGCACCTTTTTGGAAAGTTCAAATCAAAACAGCAAAGAAGCAAATCTAGATCTCTCTGTAAAAAAAAAATTGGGTGACCTAGTTTGGAAAAATGTTGCACGTGGAGATGTCATTGTTCTCTTTTTAACAATGTCTTATGTTTTTGTTGTTTTGGTTGACTGCATTCTCTTGGCACATATGTTTACGAGCCTTCTGTGTTACATGGGTGTGTAGTGTGCCATTGTCCGCTGTAGCAGGAATTGCACTAAAAGCTTTCTGCATACAGTATGTACAATATGTATATCTTTATATATATATATATATATATATATATATATATATATATATATATATATAGAGCGCCATTGATGTACATAGCACTTCAGAGCAGTAATACACGTGACATAATCACACAAATAATACAAATAACACAATGGGAAGAAGTGCTTAAGACATAAAAGTGACATTTAGGAAAAGGAGCCCCTGTCCCGAAGGGCTTACAGTCTACCAGCGCTATCATTGTAGGACTGAGACTGCTTTTCAGAGTTTGACTTCTGACAACACAAGGCAGAGAACTTTTCTTTCCCTGGCACATGATTTTGACCATCTTTCCTATTATGACTATAGAAGATTTTTTCCCCCTGCATGGGTTGAGCTCAGTGTAGAAACACTTGGAGGGTTTAGCGTGCATGTGTTTTAATGATTGCCTGTGAGATGCCTGATAATCCCTTCCTTACTCCGTTGAAGAATAGGGAATAAGATGCCGGTAGACCTGTCCCTTTGTTCTGTAGAAGATGCTATGGGACCCAGGAGACTTTATTTCTTTAACTAGTTGTGGGGTCTCAATGTGATGACGCTTTAGCTACAGTGGGAAGATAACAGTGAGGGTGTTGCATGGAAAACATTTAAGTGCTGTAATTGCTTTACCAACATTCCCCTCTCTCTGTTCATATTTAATATTCCATAAGTTTAACTTCTCCGCTTCAGCGTGTCATTTCTTTTATGCGGCATCTCTCTTGGATCGAAAAATACATCCATTGTAATACTTAAATGGCCACCTAGTGAATGGAAATTCCGCATTGAAAATGTCCAAACTAACCTTAGTAGGAACCAGGTGTTTTTTCTTTGGGTTCTCGATCCTAATAAAAACCTTCACAATTGTAACAATAACCACCTTGTACTGTAACGCATTGCCTTCCGTGAATACAGATGTTTTCTGCCCATTAACACGATATTTAAGGTCACATTGCCATGTGAGCCTTTGAAAACCATAATAACGCGTGTGTTCGTGTGTGTCAACGCATTTCGTGGTGCATTATTCCGCGTTAACCAGGGCAGTAACATGTAGATCTGCACGTCCATGTTAAAGAGACTGGTGCTTGTACAACTCAGCATCAAACTGTCCTTTGGTTTCCGAATGTGCGCTGCATATCAATCTGCAGTCATTATATTGCCAGGGTTTATATTTAATGTTTCATAATAAATAAATTAACACACATTCCCAGCTAGCTTAAACTCCTACACCCACCACATTATGAATATATATTTATGTCAATGTGTGTTAATCAATTTCTGACTGGTAACAGTTATATGGAGGTAGGTGGTACCTCCCCCCAGAGCTCACTCTTCACCTTTTTAACTTGGGAGGTATTTTCACTTTGCTGCAAGAACAGGACCTACTATGGTTCTTTCCCTTCATACAGAGGTAAAGGGAAGGGTTCACAGTGTAGTGTAGGACCTGCATTTTTGGTTATACCTTGACGTTTGGTATGCAGGCTTACGACGCTTTGGCCAAAGGGTTTAACTAAATAACCAAGTAATTATTATTATTGAAGTATTTAAACTTGATAATTATTACCATATATGTTTTGTCAATTGGATGTTGCATTGGGCACCCCTGTCTTTTGTTGTATTCATAATAAATAAACACAACTTTTTAACGCGCAAGGCGGACCAGAAGGTGGGGATTAGATGTGTTGTGTTTTTGCCTTAAATCATTTATTATATATAGTTGTTTTTTTTATATATCATCAATACTAAAAGGAGCCTGGAAACATTCCAGAGCAAAATGTGCAGGTCCACATTTAATGGTCATAGTTCATAGGTCATGGGTCATGTTCGCCTGCTGATGTGCCTCTCTATATACCATCTGAATGGGCAATAAGACTATGCTTTACTTGCGTAGTAGATATTATTTTGTACTAGGCTAACTTTGCAGCATTTCCAGTCGTTATGTAATTGAAAGTTCTGACTTTCCTATTTCTTGGCCAAGTTATTTTTTTTAAGATGCGCAATGTTCATTCCTACAGTACATGAAAGCAGCAATATTGCATTCCCCCCTTTGTTTCTTATTTTTATATGTAAAGCATGTGACAATGTCTAATTCTACATTCAATATCCCTGCTACAGCACAGGTGGCTCAATCAGAGGCTCAGTCAAAGACTGAACCACCTGTGCTGAAGCAGGGATATCCTGAAAACCTGACATCCTGGTGGCCCTTGAGGACTGGAGTTGCCCACCCCTGATTTCGAGGCTTATTTAATGAAAAAAGCCGTTTTAATGGTCCTCAATGTTTTAGTCCAACTTACTGTACCTTGGTAAACGTCCAGTTTTGGAGCAACTTTTTGCATATAATGAGCCTTTGGAGTACACCTCTTATTTGACGGCAACATGTTCCCTCCGGCGTGTTATTTGGGTCATTTTCTGCCCAAACTTTGACTTTGAATCCTATGGAAACTCTCTTATGCCGAGTTATATTTTGTGTTATCCGGGGGAACGATTAACGTGCTATATTTGTGCCTTGCCATGCTGCACTTATGCTTTATTAAGATGTTCGCTAGTATTTATCACTCTTTACCTTGTATTTATTAATAATTGTGTTACATAGTTACATAATAGATAGTAGATGAGTTTGAAAAAAGACATAAGTTCAACCTATGCTAAATTTAGATGACAGATACTTATCCTATATTTATATTTACAGTATTTTGATCCAGAGGAAGGCAAACAAACCCCCCCAATGAAACATTTTCTAATGATCTCATATGGGAATAATAAATTCCTTCCTGACTCCAAAATTGGCAATCAGATTACTCCCTGGATCAACATCCTTCCCACATTTACTTTTTTGGTATATCCCTGTATACCTTTCCTTTCTAAGGAAACCTTTTTTTGAACATATCTTTTATATCTGCCATCACAGTCTCCATGGGTAAGGAATTCCACATTTTAACTGTCCCTTACTGTAAAGATCCCTTTCCTTTGTTGCTGGGGAAATCTCCTTTCCTCCAACTTTAAGGGATGACCCTGTGTCCTTTGTACTGCCCGTGGGATGAATAGTTCTTTTGAAAGCTCCTTGTATTGTCCCCAAATATATTTGTATATAGTTATCATATCTATTGTAATGTAAACAAATCTAAATTAGCTTCTCACCTTTAGTCAAGTTAGAGGCACTCAATGACCCCAATATTTAGTTTACAATCTCTGCCAGATTTGCCAGTGAAATAAAATGGGAATGATCAGTGACTGTCAGACTCAGTTTTCTGCATTTTGCAACAGTATTAAGAGTTACTGGGGAACAGCTGTTAAGCAAAACATGTCCAAATACTTTTTCCATTTATGGAATGCTGCTCCTAGCTCATAATTTCCTGAAGACTGTACGCTAAGCATTTTCATGGCTGAAGAAAGTGTCCTATATCCTCTGATCTCCATCTGCCTGCAGATCTGAACTCTTGGGGGATCTGTTATTACCTTGCTAATTTAAGCGTCCAGTTTACAATAACAAGCTGGAACAAAACACAACAAGAGATATTCATACTGTACATCCCCGAGCGTGGGAAAAGGGATCTCGTATCTGCGGTTTGTTTTTTCTAGGGGGGTTGGGGGGGAAGGGGAGAGAACTATGATTTGAATTGCCCTGGACGTGAATCAATGAATGAATATTATTATTATTATTATTACTACAGTCTGGTAAATTATTTGAAATTAACTTGTCGTTGGGGGATCCCATGTACTTTGGTGATGATTGAATGAAATGTAAATATTTGCAAAGGTTTTATTTTAGTTAAGAGATTTCAAAGGCTTTCTTCCTCAAAGCTGATCTATAAGATATTCTATATAAGGCAGCGTCGAGAATCCCAGTATTGCTCTCTGACTTTTTTTTGTTTTAGTGTCAAATTCTGGACATTGTGAGGGTTATTTATATAAAGCAGTATGCATTCATTCCAAACCGTGAGGCTCTTCACATTTTTTTTTAACACTTTTGTCTTTATATGTAACACTTTTTTTTTTTTTAGGTTGGTACCATTTGGTGTTTATGTAAAGAAACTTAGTGGAAAATGTGTGTACTTTAGCATAAATTAGCCATCCACGTGTGTACCTTTTCAATGTACAAGCTTTACGGGTGCGAACATTGTTTGCAGAAAAGGTAGGCTCATTGTGGTGGGGGTTTGACCTTTCCAAGTTCTCTCTTTTTGTGTATTGCACCCCAAAAGAGGGAAACCAATAACAGGACACAAATATTTAAAAGATTATTATTTGGGGCTGGCTCCTAACAAAGTGTTAATATAATAGAATAAATTGAAGGCAAACCTCCTTCAGGTTGACTCGCTGTTGGAAGGATCCTTACAAATACTAGCATCATCTGCATGTTCCTGTGAATAAAATGCTGTGAATTTTTCTTGCGACGACTTCTGCTGAATTTATTCCTTGTAAGGATCTTCAAGCAGTGAGTCACGGTGATGGAGCACCGCCTTCTATCATTCTATTACCTGTTTGTGTATTGTCACTGTGTTGAGCAAAACTTGCACAGGCAAACACCCCAGTTCACCTCAATGGCTTTCTCACAGACACGGGCTGAAGCAGGAGTGGCCAATTCTAGTCCTCAAGGACCACCAGCAGGTCAGGTTTTCTAGGATATCCCTGCTTCAGCACAGGTGGCTCAGTGGTTGAACGAACCAGTGATTGAGCCACCTGTGCTGAAGCAGGGATATCGTTAAAACCTGTCGTGTTGGAGGCCCCTGAGGGCTGGCCAACTCTGGGGAAGAGGAAAACAATCCAGCGGTTGCTGTAAGCATGATTCCATTCGTACACTGACAAACAAAATAGGGTTTCTTATCTTTTTCTACATTTCTTCAAAGAAATTTCTCTGAGAATTCCTGCTGCCTGGGATAGAACAACATGGCAGCTGTAAACAGATGAAGTGTTAAAGATGTAATCCTTCGTAAGGGGGTGCCAGTAGCCGCTCGGCTGAGTTTCAACGCTCCCGCCCCCTGCCGGCCAATAGGAAGCTGTGACAGCATCAGGTGCGGCTTCCAATTGGCCCGCGTGACCCGGGAGCTTTAAACTTTGCCGAGACACCGGCACCCCCTGCGGAGGGTCTGTATCTCAGGAAGCAGGGGGTCCCCGGAGCTGAAATTAATGGGGGGTCAGGTCCGGAGACCCCCTGCTTCAATCCTATGTTAAAAAATAAAGTACAAATTTGAACACCAAAATAATCGACCGCTTGGATTGTTCCTGTAATTCCAGTCTCATGTCACCTGCTTCACTTAGGAGAATGAACCAATACACAATCCTTATGAGACCAGCAGGGGATTCTGGGAAAGGAATCACAGTTGAACCCTTTGAGTGTCAAAAGAGAAGACACCCCTTGAGTGCCACCGGTCTTCTGCCACGAAACCCTGTGATCTCTTGGTGTAGCAATTGTGTGGTGGCACATAGACCCCCCCAAGCACGGGAGCGGAAGTGGAGAATACTTCACTTCCTTTCCGATCGCCTTGTGCGGTGAACTAGAAAATGAGCTTTTAATGCATGACATACCCTGTACGTCTTGCGACAACCACAGGGTTAAGCTTTAAGACAGGGGAGGCCAACTCCAGTCCTCAAGTGCCACCAACAGGTCAGGTTTTCAGGATATCCCTGCTTCAGCACCGGTCAGTCAAAATGACTGAGCCGCTGATGGAGCCGCCTGTGCTGAAGCAGGGATATCTCAAAACTTAACCTGTTCGTAGCCCTTGAGGACAGGAGTTGGCCATCCCTGGCTTAAGCAATTTATTGTACCTTGTTATCAGTATAATTATTATTATTTTTTTTTTTAAATACAGTAATTGAGCTTTGTATTTAAACTGAATTCTAAAATATATACGGTACTGCAGGGTTAAAAAAAAGCAAGCAAGCAAGCCACGAACACTATAGCCACACCACATAAAATGCTTTACAGTGTCAAATAAATAGCTCAGAGGATTACGTTCGACGAGAACATAAACAAAAGTACATACAAGGCTTGACAGTATCTTGGCCTCATTGTTGGTTTTAAAAATATGGTAGTCATGAGCAGGGTTTTTTTTTGTAGAGAAACTTAAAAAAACTGAGGCACTTTTTTTTTTTTTAGTGTTTAGCAAGAAACTGATACTGATTATGAAATGATTAAGAACTGGTCTGCAATCCGATGTGGGAGAGACCCAGAAATATATTTTTATTTTTTTTGTACTGTGTCTTAGACATACATTAATTGTTCTTTGCTTTTTCCCTGCAAAAACACCACTGGTTGTGAGGCAGTTCTTAAACAGCAGTAATTGACGTAAAATAGTACACGAGTGCCCCGTTTCTCGGCGTTCCGCCAATACAACGGTACTGTTTCCTGACCAGCCATGTTTACGCGCATGCGCAGAAGGGGCCGCCCGACTCTGCGCATGAGTAAAACAGGCTGCCCGACTTTGCGCATGCGCAGAATGGGCCGCCCGACTCTGCGAATGCGTAAAACAGGCTGCCCGACTCTGCGCATGCGCACAATGCTGCATTCTGGGACAGAGAAGGAGGAGGCACGGGATATCGCCGGTGAACATAGCATTTGTGTGATCTGCACAAAAAAAGCTATGTTCCGCTTTTTGCCGATTTTCTGCTTTTCCGGTGGGGGCCTAGAACTGAACCAGCCATACTGTATGAGTGGGGCCCGCCTGTAATGCATTTCAATACAATTAAGTGAACCGGCTGGGGCATAAATGGAGCTACATTTAGTACTTTGGAAATGTAGGCCAGGGAGCCTTTAAAAGTTCAGCAAATTTCTCAAAATATCCAATGTTTCCTTATTTTGGGCTGAGGGGAAGTTAGTTGATCGAAGAGTTCTTTTTCTGTTTGTATTTTATCTAACCAACAACAAACTAAAGAAAATAAAATGTGTAGAATTGAACGAGTTCCTCCAGAATTGACTTTCTGCTCTGGAAACATGTTAAACGAATCAGCTGCTGGACTTTACTTTGGTTGCATAACTGTTTCCAATTTGGGTGCTTCAGATATTAAAAATACCAGACGTAAAGACCACTATTTTTTTTTAATTTCAGACCTTAATACTGTTTGTTATTCTAGAAGAATCCCGGCGTAGGGAGGTAGATTTGAAATGAATCTGATTTTGCATCTTTTGGCATCTGCAGCAAACAGCGGATGAAGAAGGTTCTGAATCCTCATCTCCTGGGGTTAGAGGGACTTTGGCAGAGTGCATGATCTATCCCAAACTATCTCCCACTACTCATCATGCCCACCCTACCTCAAGATGAGGAGCATCCAGCAGAAGCACAGCACACAACGTCTTCTGTTCCAGGAAAGGTAAGCATACCCTTCATTCCTACAGGGCCACTGATTAGAACCGTAATTAGGCCGATCGGCATATAATACAAAAAGTACATACTCAAATTTCAATGTATAATTTCATCGGTACAGTGATACTGAAACCTGCTGTGCTCCATAAAAAATTGATTGTGAATGATCATCTTTATTTAGTGATGTGTATTTCTTATATAGCACAGACGGTGACCATTCTGCTGTACGTAGAATCTTGCAGATACAATGTGTCAGTGCTCAGAATAACTCATCTTATGTTGGTGCCTGAGGCACAGGGAGATAAAGTGACTTGCCCAAGGTCACAAGGAGCTGACACTGGACTGGAACCAGGTTTGCTTGAGTCCAGCATTTCCTGCTTACACGCAAACTGTTAGCTCCTGTTTAGCTGCACAGCAGTTATTTGTGATATATGCTCCCACTGGCTATTTTTGGGGACAATGGAGTTCCTGTATCTTTTTTTGAGATCCGGCATTTGTTGTTTTAAGGAGCAGGAAGAAACTCCATGTATTGAATATAACATGATTAGGGATGGGGCTGGACATACTAACTGTTAGTGCACAAATACTTTTTTTAAATGTTATTGATTTACTTTGTAAAATGTATTTAAATGTGAATTATTTAGACTTGGTTATACATTAAGGTTCTGTTGCTTTTGCTGCAGCACCTTTTTCCCTACTAAAAAAAAAATACCACTGAATTCCCCAGTCAAAAGACAATTAATACTACACCACTGGGTGAGCAATGACTATTATTTTTCTCAGTAAGATGTTATCATCAAAATATTTTATATTTACAATTTGTTGCTGCTTTTTTCCACAATCCTATGTTCATATCAGCTACACATTTAAAATAACTATAAAGATAGCATCGCCTGTTTTGTAGTGTCAAGATCTAGATTAGCTTTTCTCACTGATTAGCTTCATTTGCCTACGCATTTCACAGAAGGATTGCCCAGCAATATATTAAATGTGAAATAAAAGATCGTTGGCAGAGAAGGCTTCCTTTAGTAAGTAACATATCATTTTGCTGCTAGAGAGGAGCAGATTTCCAATTTCAATGATCATCCCTTAGCAAAAAATATTCATAGATGTATTCATCCTTTCTGGAGTCTTATGTAACAAGAGACTATCTGATCGAACACTTTCGTTGCAGTGGTCCGGAAGCTAGTTAGCCTGTAATTTAATATCTTAGTTGGTTCATTACAGGGACTTACAAACTGTAAATTAATCTTTCTAGGCACTACAGAGAAGTTGCATGCATCAAGGTAAATTTTATTTTGGCTTTCAATAAACCGCATTATATATAGTTTTTGCTTCTACGTGTATTAGTTTAGAGTTAGAAAGACAGCGGGGGGAGCACTCGTGGGGACTCCGTGGATTGCATGGTAAAGGTGTACAGAAGTGAAATGTCGGCACTGCAGAGGACTTTAAAACGAAGCACATATTAATTGAAACATATCGGCGTTTTGGTGCTCAATCGTCGATATTCTTCAGTTAAAGGAGCAATCTAAGCCGTCTTTATTTTCTTGCTTTTTTAAAAAAAAGACATAGGATTGAAGCAGGGGGTCTCTGATGCTGCACCCCGTTAATTTTAGCTCCGAGGACCCCCTCCTTCCGGAGGTACTTGCCTCCAAAGTGGGTGCTGGTATCTGGGCATAGTTTAAAGTGCCTGCGTCACACCGGCCAATAGGAAGCTGAACCTGATGACATCACGGCTTCCTATTGGCCCAAAGGGTGCAGGAGCTTTAAAAATCCACCATTACGTGAACGATGCTAGCCGAGCGGAACGGCTACTGGCACCCACCACTGGGTTAAGTGTCTCCGGAAGCACGGGGCCCCAGGAGCTGAAATGAATGGGGCTCAGCTCCGGATACGCCCTACTTCAAACCTATGTTAAAAATAAAAATAAATTGCATGCTTGATTTGCCTCTTTAATACGTGCTTTGTTTTGAAGTCCTCCAAAGTGCAGACATTTCAGTTCTGTATTATTTTAGAGTTGGGCGCCCCTGAAAGCAGTGGTAACATGCCTACTTTATCGCGCGTCTGCTGTTCCTTTATACACTTCAGGTTTTCAGTCAATAGGAAAGCCTTTTCTGTCAGCAGGAAAAGCATTGCGCGTTAGGCTTCCAGCTCTCAGAATGCAATGTCCCTGAAAGAGATGATTAACGACTTTTAAATATGAAGTTGTAGACATTCCTCTGCTAATTCTCAAAGACGGCTTTAATTAACTTTATTTATGCTTTAGAGAAGAGATCAAGTTGCCGTTCTCTGCCTTTTTTTTTCTTTTTCTTAACGTTATAAAAATCATGGAATTTATATCTTGGCATGGTTTCCGTTCTCAACTTTTCATTATCTTTGGAGCCTCACGATTCCACTTCATAGTTAAAAACATCCGCTGCCTTTCCTTTCATATGGAAGGAAAAGTGTCAGCTATGAGCCCAGGGATGATTTGTCACGTATCTCAAAGGCACATTGTGCTAATGATTAGTTTCCTGGCTTGTTGCAAACAGCACATTTGGAATCCACGTTGGTGATTTTTTTCTGGAAGTATTATATTTGTATCCTCTCGTGTGAACATGCAGTTCCTCAGCAGTATATAAAGGAAATGACAGTTGTCATTTAAGCCTGTGAAACCGTCGGTATTGCTCTCAGCGACGCTAAACAGGAATTTGCAAATAAGCAAAGGAGCCAGGAAACAATACACTTAAAAGATATGGCAGCCCTCTACCTCCTTCATTTGGGGGGGTTTGCAGAGAGGTCATTTATATACTGAACTCCACAAAAGATCTATATATACTAAAGAGAAAATAAATCCCTCTGAGATCAGACTCCAAAAGACTGTTCATGGTCCCAAGGCTCAACAAAGTATCCGGCCGCTGCTCCTTCTTTTACCGTGCACCCCAAAACTGGAACAACCTACCGGAGACTCTCACATCCACCAACAGTTTAAGTTCTTTCAAAACTAAGGCTGTCTCACATTTTAATCTGGTCTGTAACTGTTACATACGCCTATAATATATATTGGGGGTTATGCACAAAGCAGTGACAAGTGTTTTAAGTGAGATAAATGCCTTTATTTCTTAATATTGCGTGCAGCGCAATTCACAACGCAGTGATAACACTGCAGTATCCCGCTTAAAACTCTTTTTATCATTTAAACACAGTCATTGCTAAAAATATTGCGCTATAAATTGCGCCATAAAGCATTTATCTCACTTAAAAACACTTATCACTGCTTTGTGCATAACCCCCATTATCTCTTATTGTGCAGGCAATGTCTTGTATATAATGTATACCCTGTTCATTTATGTAACTGTATTTTTAACCATGTATTATTTGTCATATTAACTATGTCCAGGACATACTTGAAAACGAGAGGTAACTCTCAATGTATTACTTCCTGGTAAAACATTTGAATAAATGAAAAAAAATAGGGCACTTAACTCCTTATTACCAGCTGGTAATAGGGATTTAAGTGCCATAATGGAGGGGTTTAATTTCTCTTTAGTATATATGTCTAATAGCCATATCCCTGTGTGCACCTCCCTTGTAGAAATACATTGTTTATATTAAGCTGAGGAAGGGGCCATTTGTATTTATAGAAGATAAAAGTTGTAAAATAATAACTGTTACAATGGATGCAGGTGCTAAAACTCCCAAATGAAGGAGTTTCATGCGGACTTCATGTGTTGTCCGTCTACTATGCCACCTTTTGGTCCCTGTACTAAAACATAGCCACGCAGGCTTCCCTACAAACTTGCACTTCAAGTTCACAATCCATGATATATTTTAGAGGGGTTACCCTTATTCCTTACAGAAGGGACTTTTTAACGGCATGGAATTCAACCCAGTGTTGGTAGTTTGACGGTAGACAAGTGGTTGATACTAAATATGACTGCAAAGCCGCACTGCCATTTTTTACCATTTTTTATTACAAAGAAAACCGATCCGCTTCAGGATCAGCTCTTTTCCTGTTGTCGCAGCATGAGTACATCATAAAGCATTTGTACAGCTGGGACTATGCTCCGCAGCAATCAAGCAAGGGCTGAGGGAGTGGCTCAGTGAGTAACGACATTGAGTTTGGATCAGTGGAATCTGGTTCGATTCCCGTGGTCGGCTCCTTGTGACCTTGGACGAGTCACTTTATCTCCCTGTGCCTCAGGCACCAAAAACATAGACTGTAAGCTCACCTGTGTCTGTAACAATGCTGTGTACCGCGCACTATGCTGTAATTGTGATGTGCTTTGAGTCCCATTGGGAGAAAAGCAGTATATGAAATAAAGTTGTTATAAGTACAAAACGGTGAAATGGTACTTCTTTGACCAATTGCACTTCCTCGAATAAAACAAATAAGATTATTTGACATGAATGTAGGTTTACTTTCTACATGGGGGTAAGCCATGGCTAGCTGGCCACTAAGGTCTTCTAAAGGATTAACATACCACACACCTAACTACCCCCAATGCCTATAAATTGCTATGCCTAACAAGGGATCTACCGCCATATCGCTCCAGGTAAGAGGTGGTGGAGTAAAGGAGCACGCACACAGTCCATCCAAGCGCAGAACAATGAATTCAGGGCAACTCCATATGAAAAGTATAAGGTGGTTTATTTAAGGGTACAAAAATGAAGAGAGGACTAACGCGCCAACGCGTTTCATCCGACAGGGACTTTATCAAGGTGTAATTAGACATACCTGACTGCACTTTTTATACTTACACAATTCGCGCCAAAACCAGCCGGTGCAGCATCATACGCATGCGTCTGGAGTCCGTCGCGCCGCTATACATCATCCGAAGACAGCCCAAAATGAATTGGCGCCCGGGATGACGTCGGACGCGGACCCCAGATGCATGCATATGACGCTGCACCGGCTGGTTTTGGCGCGAATTGTGCAAGTATAAAAAGTGCAGTCAGGTACGCATGCGTCTGGGGTCCGCGTCCGACGTCATCCCGGGCGCCAATTCATTTGGGCTGATAGTGCTAGGTTTGGTTACCCCTGGAATGTATGCTGTTATGGACTGTTATATACCTTAATGGATTCCAGTTTACCATCTTTATTTCTCTTATCATATATTGTATGATCTTCACTCATATTGAGCACCATTTCTCCACTCACCCACCATATCGCTCCCCCTCGGGGCCAAACCACCCACCACAAGGCACCTACCCCCATTACTATCCCCAAATCCCAACCCCTCGGATAAACGACGGCAAATATGATTAATAAATGAAACATAAACATTGCATATTTAAGATGTGTTGGTCATTAAACTATTCAGTACCAATGAGGCTACCTTGGCTCATTCAAGGATACCCTAGGTAGTCTCATTGGCACTAAAGGGATTAATGATTGAATAAAAACAATTACCTCGCCCATATTGCGCTCCTCAACGTGGTTTTTCGCCCTAAGTCCATACTGCAGGTGCGACGGAGCGCATGGCGTCGTGTGCGCCTGCTGCAGAGGCAATCTGTGGCCTGTGGCCTGTGGAGGCGTGCCTGTGATGTTACGTGACCGGTTCGTCCTCATTAGCTGAACTGCTCACGTAGCCCGGTCGGTGCGCGGCAAAATCGAATTATTTTGCCTGCCCGGGATTCGCGTGCTCGGTCGCGCGCTCTATGGCCTTCCTCATTGAGGTATGGCCTTTTGTTTGCGTCACGCGGGCGGACTTTGGATGCGGCCTTAGTAATGACATGACGTGGGGAAAAAAATGCCCTCAAACGTCTGGTTTCATTACTAAAGGTGGGAAACGTGCGATTGAGCAAGCAATCTGATTGGTTGCCTTACCACATGACAGTGCAGCGTAAACATGACCAATTTACACGTGGCGTCATCAGTAAAAGAGAGGCCTTGTGAGGATGTCTCCCATTAAAAAGGAAGAAGATTAATAAGAAAAGGGTTTAAAGATCACTGAGGAATATTCTTCAATGACCAAGTATGATCAATAGTTTTGGTCAACATTGAGGTTGGGTCATCGATGGACATAAAAAAAACTTTGAATTCAAGGTGGCCAATATGTGTTTTTTTTTAATTGGTGGGGGGGGGGGCAGCAAGGGGTGAAAAAATTATTCATTTATTTCCATGGATATTTTATTTCATTTTTTAATATTCTTTGGTGGTTGGGCCCATTGGGTTAATTTAATGGAGCTGTTCCAGGGATATTTGACCCTTAAGGCCATGGAGGAGCGTACAAATGGAGGGGGTAAGTGCTTTTATTTTTTAATTAACCCCTTCAGCACCAATGTGGCTACCTAGGCTCTCTTTGAAAGAGCATAGGTTGCCTCACCAACACTGAAGGGGTTATTGACCACCACTTGATGCATATGTTATGTTTATTTATTTAATGGTTTATTTCGTATTTTTTGTATGTCTTTTATCTACACTGGGGGTTGTTAGGTATATTAGGGTGGTGGTACACTGGTGGGTAAAGGGGATGGGTAATTCGTGATGTGGGTGTTGCCAAGCGAGACCTTACTAGCCTCTTCAATATGCGACGGGGGGGGGGGGGGGGGGGAGTTAGTGTAGTGTCATTTATTTGGTGTAATATTTAACCCCTTTGTTATCTGAAGGCAATCCTTTGCTATGCTTTACAAGCTCATCAGCTTATTGCGCTAGTGACTAGCGTGGTTCTTCTGCATTATCGCCAAATGAGGTCATTAGCGCACCAGTGTTGTGAATATATTTCTTAGTGAGTACGGCATAAAACCGGAACAAATATCCAGCGTTCTATATATTATAGACGATTTTACAAAGGTTTGGGAATCTAGACCACAGAATGGTTAGAATATAGGTCCACGGACTCCTTATCATGTTCCTTCAAATTGATCTAAGTCAGCAGTGCGCAAACTGGGGTGCGCAAGATTATGTAGGGGGGCGCGGGCTGCTTGCAGGGAAACCTGGGGGCGGGCAGAGCTGTGCACGGGCGGCCAGAAGCTCTGTGCTGCTGCTTCTATGTGTCTGTGTCTTGCAGAGGGGGCGGGTCTTCTCTGCACACAGACAGCCCCTCCTTCTCTTCCTGTCTGCTTCCCGCACCAGTTTTCAGCAGCATGGGGGGTTGGGGGATCGGAACATGTCGCCCCCCCAGGTGAAATTGTGTGACTGATTGTGTGTGTGTGTGGTGATTTGTGTATGTGTGTGGGGGGATTGAGTGTGTGTGTGTGTGTGGGCGGGGGATTGAGTGTGTGTGTGTGGGGGGGGGGTTGGATTTGTGGATTGAATGTGTTGTGTGTTTGGGGGGGATTGATTGAGCCGAGAAAGTGTGTGTTTGTAATGCAGTGTGCCAACCTGGGGGCAATGAGTCGCAAAGGATTAGGAGGCGCAGTCGGCGTGCGGCGAACACCTGGGTGCTCGGTGCCGAAGAACCGCTGTGCACGGAGGTACGAAACAAGCTGTGCTGAGGTCGGCCAAGAAGATGTGGCACGGGCGGTGCGCCGAAGTGTTTTTCGGTGGCTGAACAGGATAGTGCAGGTGACGCCACGTGATGGTGTGTGTGAGCGCACTTGCAGGGGCTTTCGGAGGTACGGGGAGGAGCACGACCGAGCACGGTAGTCAAACGCCCCTCCCCGTGTCTGCCCTGCACTATATCAACTCATCACTATGAATTTCAGAACTATAAAAAAGAAGTGAAAACACAACATTGAAAACGAAAAAAAAAAATATACTGTAGGTAGAGTGTGGCAGACACTGGGATAGCAAGCCAAGAGCAGGGAGTGGAGGAGAGAAAAAAAAAAGGGAGGGAGACAGGGAAGGGAGTGTATTCAAAGAGGTGGATGAATTCCCCACAAAAGTATTGCCTTTGGCACTGGTATTCTCTCCCAAGCTTGGCGCTTGGGGAGACAAACAAAATTGACTTTGAAGTGCGCTCTGCAGCATGTCAATACACACACAACACAGCCACAACACACACAACACACACAAATAGCCCCGATCCATGCTTGCAAAATATTGCAGACACCCTGTGCTCATTGCTTTAGATTTGGTGATGTCACCGCTCTCAGCGGCAAGCAGCCTAATTTTGCAAGCGCAGCACTTGAAATATGAAGTAGTTAGACATATTTTGGATGTATATTGTATACCGGTAATAAAGGGGTTTTTTTGTCATGTGATTTTGATTACATCATTCATTGGCCCGCTCGAGAAATTTATTTTATGTGATAAAGGGGGGCTCCGCATAAAAAGTTGTGCTCACCCCTGATCTAAGTTACTAGTGGACACCCCAAGCTCCAGTATGGGTTAATGCAGGCGCGCTCACCGTCCATTCCAACAAGACCCCACTTTCCATAGGGCAGGTTTTCAGGATATCCCTGCCTTCTGCACAGGTGTGCTCAATCAAAGGGCTCAGTCTTGGACTGAGCCACCTATGCTGAGCAGGGGGGGCCAATTGGAGCTGGGCTCGTGAAACCTTGACCAGTTTCGGGAGTTCGGCTCCTCTGTTTTAAAGGTCACCTGACATGACAGGAAATAGGTAGGTATCTCGTGTTCGGCTGGCGGTGAATCCACATTTGGTCTGTGGCAGCGAGCATTTTGCTGGCTTTTGCTTTTCTTAGAAACTTGCAGTAGTTTGTATCTACAATTGATCTTGAATATGTGTTAGAACACTACGCACGCGTGTGCAGAACATGTATGTAGGCTGTCCCGTTCACGCGACAAACGGCGGCACTTCTCGTTCCCCTGCTAACGCTGCATTTAGTACTCGGGGCAAGAGAGAAACCCCTCATTGCTTTAAATCTGAGGCGCGAATATACAAGGGCAGTGTGATCGCGTTAGGGCGTTTTGCCGTGTTTAGCTGCCAGCACACTCGCCTCGCCGCCGGACATCTCTCCAGTCTCTCCGCCGTCGTTCGCCGCTAAGGTAAGCCCCTAACTTTACCCTAAAAAACCCTAATCTTAACCCGTAATACTAACAGCTAAAAACCACCCCCTACTCTAAAACATTTAAAATCCCCTTACCCTAAAAAAAACCCCGACCCTAAAAACCTTAACCCCTTACCATAAAAAACCCTAACCTAAACCTTAACCCCTTACCCTAAAAACTTTGAACCAACCCTTACCTAAAAAAACCCTGCAAACCCTACCCGCTTACCAAGGGGAAGAGAGCGTTGAACCCCTTAGTCCCTAAAATCAGCTAAACTACAAACCTTAACCCCGTACCCGAAAAACTG
>CM071579.1:9471567-9496045 GCA_036426205.1 Ascaphus truei | reverse complement strand
AACCCCTTACCCTAAAAACTCCCTAACCTAAAAACCTTAACCCCTTACCCTAAAAACTTTAACCCCTTACCCTAAGCCCTTCCACTAATTCTCTACCCTTAAAAAGCTAACCCCTTCCCCTAAAACACCTATCCTTAACCCCCTATCATAACAGCTAAAACCCCTTCAATTATCTTACCTTATTGGCGAAACGGCCGGCGGCTGATGATCCGGCGGCGGCTGCAGCGAAGGCTGGCGACTTGGTCAAGTAAAAACCGGGCGCGACCAGATGGCCGATTTCCGCCGCGATAAAGCGCCTCGCTATTTTTTTCCTCTTGTAGGTGATTTTTGACATTTTCTGACTTTTTAGGATTCCGATACCGGGGGTCGTACATGTATTCCACCTGCTATTATTATCCTACCGGAGGCGCGCCTTCCGCTGGATGAAAGCTCCGAGCGAAACTGTCTTGAAAAGAACAGGTAGGACATACATTTATTAAACCTCTTTCTCAACCAGGGCTGAAGAAGCGGCTCGGTGAGTAAAGGCACTGACTGTAACCAACGACACTGACTTTGAATCAGGTTCCTTGTGACCTTGGGTAAGGCACCTTATCTCCCTGTGCCTCAGGCACCAAAATTGTAGATTGTAAACGCTTCTGGACGGGGCGTACTGAATTGAAATAAAGTTGTTATTATTATTAATAATAAAATGTATGATCTCATCTGCTCAATTTCTGATTGTTTTTATTCGTTTGTTCTTTTTTTTTTTAAATATAAGCTGAGCGTGACTTTTTGAATTTATTGCCTTATTTTTTTACAACATTTTTTTTTTTTTTTAAATACTCGACAACGAACACATTTCACTTGCATTTGATTCCACTTTTCACTGGCTTTATCAATCAATATACCACATGTAGTGTGATTTTTATAGTGGAAATTTGTAATAAAACCGAATTTTGCCAGGGCCTTTTTCCCCCCCCCCCCCCTACCTGGCAGTTACAATACGTTTTTAAATGTATCAATTTAGCAATGCTTTGTTTGCAAATAATTGTGCCCCTTATGTTCCCGATGAGACGGCTGCATGTACTATTGCCCTTTATTCTGTGTTCCAGAAAACATTAATTGTCACTTCTCTTTTAGACCCCATAGTCCCTCAGCGAGGACAAAGCGTCACTCAAGGTCTTCCTTCTCTTCTGCCAGCTCTCTGATTTCTGTTGGTAAGAAGCATTTTTATTGTTTTGAACGTGTTCTGTAGAAGACAGATTCAGTAGAGAATGGCAATCGTCATACAAGTTTGGCCCAATATGACAAGTGCAAACGTAGCCCCTTTAAATATTAAAAGGGCGATTCTGTGTATTCTCTTGGGCAGTGCTTTGCAGAAACCCTTGCTTGTTGTTCGAATAGTAGGCAGGGTGTTTCATGGACTTTTACCAATTAGCAACTTTTAGATCACAGTACCCAGAGGCATTATTAAATTATGGTAGAAATTAGCGATTTCTGAGAATTTTTTTTTAGCCCTTAATAATTCTGCCGACCGGTTTCCCGGGAATCACATTTTAAAAAAAAAATAAAAAAAATCTGGTAAAAAGTTTGCGAATGGATTTAGGAAATTAGTCTTTGTCAATGCAAACAGAAATTTAATTTAAATACATAGAATATTACCATGAAGATGGTAAGGACTGTTAATCTTAGCTGTTCACAGGACCGGTGCAAGGGCGAACTTTGAGCCCTCCCTCCCCCCCAATTAACTTTCAAGATTTGTTTTCTATCTAACTGAAAAATGGCATTATCATACTTAGTATGAATGTTAGAAAAAAATCTACTTTCTCCCATCTATCCCTCATACACCCCCCTTTTTCTCTCTCTCTTTTCCCCGTCCCTCTCATTCTCTTCCCAACCCCTCTCTCATTGTCTTCCACCTCCACCCTCTCATTCACTCTAACCCCTCTCATTTTCTCTTCCCCCTACCTCATCCCCTCTCCCCTCCCTGGCATTCTTTCCCCTTCCTGCCCCCCTGTCATTCTCTTTACTCCCCCTCTCCCTGTCATTCTCTCTCCCACCTCTCCCTGTCATTCTCTCTCCCACCTCTCCCTGTCATTCTCTCTCCCCCCTCTCCCTGTCATTCTCTTCCTCCCTTATCCCTGTCATTCTATCTCCTCCCTCTCCCCTCCCCCTCTCCCTGTCATTCTCTCTCCCCCTCTCCCTGTCATTCTCTCCCTCCCCTCTCCCTGTCATTCTCTCCCTCCCCTCTCCCTGTCATTCTATCTCCTCCCTCTTCCCTCCCCCTCTCCCTGTCATTCTCTCCCTCCCCCCTCTCCGTCATTCTCTCCCCCCCTCCCCTGTCATTCTCTCCGTCATTCTATCTCCTCCATCATTCTCCCTCCCCCTTCTCCCTGTCATTCTCCCTCCCCCCTCTCCCTGTCATTCTCCCTCCCCCCTCTCCCTGTCATTCTCCCTCCCCCCTCTCCCTGTCATTCTCTCTCCCCTCTCCCCCTGTCACTCTCTCTCCCCTCCCTGTCATTCTCTCTCTACCTGCATACCGCCTAGGGACGGGCTTGGTTTCAGATGTAGTATATAGAACTTTCAAAACCTCACGGGTCTCTTCCTCATATGTGTTCCACAAAACAGCCTCACAATCTACAACAAATCTTGTATTATTTGATTACAAAAAAAAGAAAAAAAGTGTTAATTCATACCATTTTCTGTCTGGAGAAGTATTGCATTATGGCCTCATACCTTCATTTTCGGAACGTTTTGCAATCACAAGCAGATGATTATACTTGCTCGTGTATAGATCCAGGACATTCCTTACACATGTCAAATGTTATCGCTCAGTTCTAATTTACGTCATTTCATATTCAATTCACCCTCAGACACTAATGGACACGTGATTGATCTGGTGCGCGACAACCTACCCAATGTCAAAATCACCGAGGAAGATAAGAAGAAAAACGTTGAGTTATTGGAAGAAGCAAAGAAAGTTAGTGAGCGATTTCTAACCCGAAGAGGGAGACGCTCAAGATGCAGTCTTTCGGATTCTCCCACAGGTAGTTCTTGTATGCATATTCTGTATAAGGCCTTGTCCAGGGTAAAAACAGACGCGCTGACGCTCCAGCACAGCGCCCTGCTCGTCCGCGCTTTTCCTGGCCCGGCTAGGTGCGCACGCGTCAGGGGGCGCGGCTCCGACGTCATGGAGCTGGTTCACCCTCATTGGGCGAACCGCTCACGTGACGCGCTTGCGAGCAGCAAAATCAATTTTGCTTGCTCGGCAAGCGGCTGAGCGCCAAGCAGGCGCACCCGCCCGCTGACGCAGGCCACGTGCATTGTCGCAACGTGTCCAGCGTGAGCCCGCTCGGTACCACCCTGGACGAGGCCTAAGAATACTATTCGCTTCAGTAGCAGAGTTCAAATTCCCATAGCTTCTATTTATTGCAGGATATTAAAAAATGTACTAGGGTGTGCAGAGATTGCGGAGATCCCATACGGTGCACACCCCGGCACAAGGAGTGAAAAAATGATCCGTAATCAAATCTCATTTTAATAGGCATAATTAAAATAAATGCAGAACAGAGCAGAAAATAGCTGGTGCTCATAGACAAAAAATATCTAAATAGTTTAATAAGGGGTGTTCATCTCTATATGAGCAAAGTTTGATTTTTAGCTGTTCGCTCTTCTATCAGGCAAATACAGTAGGCATGGGGGCAGCTTGGGTTAGAGCCCTGGTGCTCAGCACATCTCCCGAGCAGTTTGAGTGATGATAGGCTGCAGATTCAGAGGATACCCATACAGTTGATATATAGCCGAACTGTATCCACGCCTTGATACTATGTATCAATGTGTCACCCGTGGGAATAGCAACAGTGTTGCTTATCTGATGGTGTATTCCCTTTGCTTGTGGTTGTGTGCTTAATTAGACAGTGGATTTGTTCTCCAGGAGTCGAGACATTGGGCTGTGTTTGTGATGTTCCTCATGGCTTGAAGGTTGTACCGAGTGTGGTTTAGGCAGTGTAATAGTATTACTTACTAACAATTAAGCTGCGTGCTTTGCAATGTGGAAAGGGACTACGCACGCCCTTGAATATAATACATTGGATACAAGCATACAAGATGGTAGCACACCAAATAATATTAAATACAAATGATGTGTATAGGACATACGAAACAGCCAACGCTGCGGTTTCAGGACGATCTAATCGCAGGACCGACACGTATGTCCTATAAAAAATAAGTTATGCTTAATATTATCTGGTGTGCTCCTCCCCCCCAATTTATCATGAAAGCAGGCAGAACCACTTACACCTCAAGAATAACCTTTAAGTCTTGCATCTTCAAAGGGGCAACAAACTAGAAAAAAGGCTTTACATCTATGTTTATCACTTATCAAATTTTGCCTTACAAATTTATTTATTTTATTTATTTATAAAATGTTTTACCAGGAAGTAATACACTGAGAGTTACCTCTCGTTTTGAAGTATGTCCTGGGTATTAATGACAAATAATACTGGTGACAAATACAGTTACATAAGTGAACAGGGTATACATTATATACAAGACATTGCTTACACAGGTAAAGATAATGTTATAGGCGTATGTAACAGTTGCAGACCAGATTAAAATGTGAGACAGCTTTAGGTTTGGCAGTTTTCCAGATCTTAGAGATATGGCCTGCAGACAGATTAGAGTTGACTAGGGAAGCTATCGGTTTGGCAATGGCTGGGGCACCAAGTCTTAGGAACTTAGATTGCAGTGTCAGGTCCACATTGGCTGCTTAGTTTTAATTTGAGGAGCGCTTGTGTAATCTCCTCTTCAGATACTGGGACAAATTGAAAATTGTGGGCAGTGTTGGGAGGGGGTGGGGCTTTATGGGTACTCTCAGAATGAGGTTCATGTTTGTGGTTTGGGTTGCGTTTCGCTATTAAGTTAGTAGCACACCCCACAAAGTAATCATTGAATGCATTTGCAATGTCGGTGGGGTTTGTCAGAATAATGCTCTCCTTAGTGATATTACTTGGTTGTTGATGGCTAGAAGGCTGGAATATATTGTTAATAACCTGCCAGAAGTTAGCTGGGTTTGATGTATTCTGGCAAAGATTGTCAGAGTAATATTGTGCTTTTGTGTGTCTTGTTTGCCTTGTGCACATGTTCTGCAGGCATCTGTAATTATTAAGATCTTTGGTAGTGCCAGTTACTTTGTAGCTTTTCCACAAGGTATCCCTGAGATGGTATAAGGTCTGTTGTGAACGACAAAAGGTGGCCCCCACCTACTCTTATTCTGCGTAATGGAGCATGGGTATCACAGAGTTTTAAGAACACGGATTGGAAATAGTCGAGCGCAGAAACAACAATTACTTCATGGGATTGGTTGGCTGGGATATGCTAAGTGTCGATGACGGGGATCCAGTATTGCACTCATTCTTGGTTAACCCTCATTGACTTGAATGGCAGTGAGCGATAGATAGGAATGCGATGTCTCCTATCGGCACTTAATGGATCTCCCCCATTGCATTTAAAAACAGATGAAATATGCTAACTGCTATTCACTTTCCAGAATACACATGCACTAAATGTTTATGCCAAGTAATGTCAAAGGCGAAAGGCAAACACTAGTGTCCCTCTTACATCATTTTCTTCAGACTTTTGATGTATGAGGGTTAGTTTACAGTCCGCCACAACAAATGATACTCTTATCAGACGTGTCCACTGGTTGCCCTTCCTCCCCTGTTCATTTCCGTACTATTGCCATAAACTTGTTAACGTTATTCTTTTTGTGTAAAGAAGGAGAAGAAGAAATCCCAGCACTTGATGCGAAGTCAACTACATTAATTTGGCCAGTGGGGAGAACAGGGCATTATAATATACGCATCGATTTCTAGCACAAAGTGTATTTGACACTAGCGGAACTCTGCTAATGTCAGACGTGTGTTGATCAGGCGTGAGATGTTAAAGCAATATTTATTCCATAAGGTTCTGTGGCACTTCAGTGGTAGGATCAGTGGTGGATTTCCCATTACGCCCGATAGGCCTGGGCGGCAACATTGTGGGCCGGTAAATGTACCTTGTTTTTTCTCCCCATATACAGAGGCCCCGCTCTTTCGTCACTGATTTCCGGGAGGAGAGCGTGGCGCCTCTGTATACTACTTACCTTCTCCTTCGTGCCGTCCTCCTCTTCCATCACCCTCAAATGACGCTGCGACGTCACGTGGCGTCTGGTTCCCTTCATGTTAAATTGTGTCACATTACTATGGCAACGTGACGCCGTGTGACCTCACGTTGCCGTTGCGACGCGACACCACGTGACGTCACGGCGTCGTTTGAGCGCTGAAGGAGGGGGGCGGCACGAAGGAGGAGCGTGGCACCAGGCAAGTGCTGAAGGGTGGCAGTTTTCTAATTCCGCCACTGGGTAGGAAGTCACATATTGGAAGTCTATTGCCAAGTTCTGAAATATTGAAAGCGCATCATTTCCTGGGAGTCAACGATGGTTAGCAGGGATTTCAGAGGTACTGTATGAGCTTGTACCAGACCTTTGAGAAGGGAACAAGAGATAAACAAAAAACACCGCAATAGTGTATTATCTTTGAGTCAACAATGACCGTATGGGACAAGATACAAAGAGCATTTATTGGTTAAAACAATTGTAACCTCAATTGACATAAAACATATGTGAAGTTAATAAACAGTTGACTTTTCTCCTGCTATACGAGGAAATAGTTCTCCTGCTGAATAAGAAATGCGCTTCCAAGCGCTTGTGCTTAAGGAAGCTACGTTGCTCCGCCGTTTAGTAAAACTGAAATCCTACTCACCGTCCATGAGTAGGACATGTACAGTGTTTCGGGGTCTTTTGCCGGGGATAGCCGCTTGCCGTGGGGTGCAGAGCGTCCTTTTGGTGCGGGGAGATGTCTTGCGGTCCTCGTGGTCTGCTACCAACAGAGTGGTTTCTAACCGTCTCCTCCCGCTGACGTCACCGTCTGGTGTGCACAGCTACGGGGTCCCTGTATGGCCAAAAACCTTTCTACGCGTTTTGAAACTCCTCAATGTTGGGTTTCTTCGTCAGGGATGTCTGTTACATGGAATTGTGCTTCCTTTTAAACCCTTGATGATTCAATTATGGTAATTTGGTGGGAACACCCTAATAAAAGTCCTGATAAGTGTCTTGTGTTTCTAAACCTTGTTAAACAGGAATAAACAGTAATAAACAGTAATACAAAATTTTGCACTGACAGTTGTTTACATATAGCTAAGTCGGTGCGTTCATACATAGGATGATTATACAAGAGGATGTATATGGAGATATTATAGCCATGATTTGCTGCAAATTAAAACATATTTATATATCACATAATGCATGTTGGTTCCATCCAAACATCAGATAATTTGTTGCTTAGACATCAAATATTAAGTGATGTGTGCCTTAGTGCTTCTAGTCCCTTTTAAAGGGAAGATGTATTTTAGCAAGAGTGCAGTTTTATGCAATGGTGAATTTATTTGTCAGTCTGGATGGAATCATACCATGCATAAGTTTAAACATAATATGCAACAAACATTTTACAGGATGACATATATAATGAACCTTATGGTAAAATTTCCACAACTTTTAATTTTACTTGTATTTGTATACTTGAATTCATTTAAAAAAAATTCATTTAAGAAATTTAATATATTATTAGTGTACTTAAACCCAAATGATTTACATCAGAAAAATTAAATAATAATAATAATAGTATTATTATATTCCATACCATTCTTTAGATGTACGTATGGATTTGATATTGAGCAAAAATACTCTAAATGGTCCTTTTAGAAAATTCACTTAGGAGAGACACATTTCTTGGAGACTAGTGATTAATTAGTGTTTTGAAAACTACAGTAATGTGAATTATACAATTAATAATTAGATGTGATAATAGTGTTAATTACCAAAATGATATATTTTATTTCACACATTAAGTCATAGTGACATGAATGGAATTATTTGTATAATGCTATATGGTGGATAATATTATAATAAAATAACAATAAAGTGATATTATGAATATTTGGTGCATAAATTCATATGTGGTGCATGTTTTGTGATGTTGAGCAGGCAATTTCATGATGGCTGTGTTTGTCGGCGGACAAGGGACAGGGCACCCAGCCGGATCATGCGAAATCTATATTATTTGAGGAATGATGTCAGATCGAATTCAACATTCAAACTGTCATGGAACACGAACTACATTTCTGACTCACCCCCCTCTCTCCTTTGCAGTTTCTGCCTGTCAGATCTTATTCTCAGCTGCATGGAGTTTGCACACACATACTGTGCCTGTGTACATGCAACAATGTTGCATTTCTTGCCTCTGAGCATGTAATCAGTGAACTGCTACTGCAGCTTCTCCAGTCCTCCCAGTTAATGGACTTTCCCATGTTCTCCCCTGTCTTTTGCTGACAGTTAGTGCAGTCTCACTCAACCTTTAGTGTGACCCCTGCCCCTCACTTCCTTTTCCACCCTAGATCACAGTGAGTACAGACATGTCTGCATCCACCCCTGGTAAGGCCTTTCTCTCTTACCATAGTCTAACCCCATAGAAGCATTCCACATAGAGAAGCACTCTCTGCCTACACTACACCCACAAGTTCCTGTGTTTTCTAATCCAGCAATAAAATTAAGAAAGACATTAAGAACTTGTCATGCTTTGGAAGAGGGAGGACATGAGTTGAGCTTACTGGAATCATTCATACATCATTCGTGACCCTGGTTCCAGGAAACAAACCTTTTGGACTGAGGGTTTTTAAGTCGAAAATCCAATAGGACTCTCTTCTAGAAATGATGTTTAGTTTATCTCCCCCTCTTTTACCGAATGTGGGACACTCTATAGCATGGCATTTTAGTCCTTCAGGGCTTTGTGAATGTTTTAGTTTGAAATGGAGAGACACATTGTGAGCCTCAAAGCCTCTTTTGATGTTGTAAATATGCTCTCCAAGTCTTCTTTGTAATGTTCTGCCCGTGCGGCCCACATATTGCAGGCCACACGGGCATTCCAACAAGTAGATAGCATATTGGCTATGGCAATTTATAAGTGATCTAATAGAATATTCTTTCAATGTGTTGTTAGAAATAAACTTTTTAGTTTTGATGCTGAATTGACATGCTATACATTTAGCGCATGGGAAATATCCTTTAATTGTATCCCTATTATTTTGTGCATCTCTACTGAATGGACAACTGGGTGACAGTTTTGTTTTCAGATTATTTGCTTTCCTGAAATAAATCTCTGGTTTGTCTTTCAAAATTTTTTTCAGGATGTTGTCCTGCCGTAAAAGGCCCCAGTATTTGTCAAATGTTTTCACAATCTGTGGTGCTAAAGAACTATATTTTGTGATGAAAGCAACTGTATCAACTGTTGTATTTGTTTTTTGTTTTGTTTTATATTCCAGCAGGTCTGACCTTGTCATAGCCTTTACAGTCTCTATGGCATTATCCAATTGATGTTTATTGTACTCTCGATCAATGAATTTTTGTTTTAATTCCTGTGCCTGGACGTCAAAGACTAGGGGGTCTGTGCAGTTACGTTTAATCCTGACTAGTTGTCCTTTGGGAATGTTTTTAATCCAATTTGGATTATGATGACTGCTGGCAAGTAAGTAGTTGTTTGCCTGGACCGGTTTGTAGTAGGTTTTGGTTTTCAAGTAGTTATTTTCTATGTATAACTGTAAGTCCAAAAACTCAATGCAGCTTTTACTTTCCTTAAACGTGAAGGTCAGGTTTCTATCATTGGTGTTGAGATAAATTTTAAATGTTTCTAATTCTCCAACTGTACCCCTCCAAATGAATAAGACGTCGTCTATGTAGCGCCGCCATAGGACAAGATTCGCCCCCAGTTCTCTATTGGACCAGATGGTATCGTCCTCCCACTTACCCATATATAGGTTCGCGTAACTGGGAGCGAATTTTGTACCCATGGCGGTGCCACATGTCTGAAGATAGAATTGTTCTTTAAATAAGAAATAATTGTGTCTTAAGATGTATTCGATTGATTCCATCAAGAATCTGACTAATGTAGTGGGCATGGATTTGTCATTTTCTAATATTGTTCTAGTTGCTTCGCATCCTTTAGTGTGTGAAATTACAGTATATAGCGATGTTACGTCTGCAGTGACTAAAATATAGTCTGGTTGCCATTGTAAATCCCTCAGGATTTGCAAGATGTGCGTGGTGTCTCGTAGATGTGAGCGCAGTTTGATTACATATTTTTGTAGATGGTGATCAATGTACTCAGATAATGCTGAAGTAATTGATCCTATGCCCGATATTATAGGGCGACCGGGGGGTCTCATGAGGTCTTTATGAATCTTCGGTATCATATAAAAGATAGGGATTCTTGGATGTAAATTATACAGAAATTCATGTTCCCTATCTTTTATGACACCATCATTTACGGCTCCCTCCAATAGAAGTTTTAGTGTCTCCTGATATTTCGATGTGGGATTACAATTTAAAGGGATGTAGGTATCTTGATCATCAAGAATGCGTCTCGACTCATCAATGTAGTAAGCCGCATCCATTGGAAGCGCATTTCTTATTCAGCAGGAGAACTATTTCCTCGTATAGCAGGAGAAAAGTCAACTGTTTATTAACTTCACATATGTTTTATGTCAATAGAGGTTACAATTGTTTTAACCAATAAATGCTCTTTGTATCTTGTCCCATACGGTCATTGTTGACTCAAAGATAATACACTATTGCGGTGTTTTTTGTTTATCTCTTGTTCCCTTCTCTGAGGTATTCCATGTAAGAAGAAATCACTACACAAGACTCTATTCCACTCTTCATCCTTAGCGCCATAGGAGGCTACTCCACACGAATCTTCTCATCTGGTTGGAAGATACCAGATCTACCTCTCAGGCAGCTCAAGGACTACCATCATCATTAACTGTACCACAGGTTTTGTTCTACTGTATATATCACTGTTTATAACACTGTAATATTTTGTTTGCACTAGCGCTTATATTGCACTTATTATTTACCCCTTTGTACCAGACCTTGCTGTCAGATATTTGAGGGTCTTAACCTATTCATTTATAATGTTGCCTACTCTGGAATTTGTTGCCAACAGGATGCCCTGTTGTCTTCAATTTCAACCACAAGCTGCTTTGCCAACAGTGCAACAAACTTGAAGTGATCCATGAAGTCTACAAGTAAACCCACACCAATATGTGTCCTTATTATCCGTGCTTTGTAGACAGCCGCGTGTGCATCTTAGGTTCCTGCAGTTTTGTTGTCCCAGCCCCAGAGTGATTGTCTCAAGATATAAGAAACTCAAACCCCAATCCCGTGTGCTTCTAACCTTTTTGAGTTCAAATGTTTTGAATTATCGTGACATCTTGTATCTTCGTTTTTTTTATTTTCCGTTCTTTGATAGTCCTGTCTCCAGCACTGAGTCCAAAGGTTTCACCAGTACCAACAAGGAGTAATTCATTCACATTTCCAACACTGCCAGGTACTTACTCTATTTTTTTATTTTTTATTCAGAAGTACAAATCAAAACAGTAATAGAAATGTTTTTTTTTTTAAAAATACAATAACGTCACTGCAGGGGAAATGTGAAACTGGGCCATATTTATACACATGCAAGAACTCGGGTGGATGAGATTCTTAAAATGTGAGCCAAAAACAGACTATTTAATTGAAAAATCAGTGAGGACTCTTTAAAGTCCATTGGGAGCATCTTAAAATACATGAGCTGTCTTTCAATGAATTAGGGGGTTTATCATTAAACAGAAACTCCCATTGGAGTCAGTTGGAGATTCCGTGAGAGAATGCTTCTGATCTGCACTATTGCAGCTTAATAATTAAACTCCTAATGAGTGAGACTTGCCAATGCTGCTAAGCATCTTAAAAAAAAAACATGTGAAATAAAGCTCAATGGAGAGTTACTGACGAGCCTTCCTGATGGTGTTTATTAGAAGTTGCTAAGGAAATTACTAGTTTAGCACGAGCTGCCCTTTAATGGTAATGGACCATCTGATTTTCAGAAATGACAAACTAATAATAGTCCGAATTTATATGGAATTTCTTTGGGCAAGTCACTGCCATACAGGGTTTTTTTGTTCTGTTTTCCACTTATTTGAGCACTCAGAATGGTAGTGCTTTCTGCAGCCAAAACAAAAAAACAAAATCATGCCAGCTGTGACTGTTCTAGGTATCGTGACAAATCCGAGACAATGCTTCATTACTTGGAGAAGGGCATGAACAAACCATAAAGGGAAAAGAGTATGTTTTGACCCATTCAAGGGAGCAAGCACTATACAGTACATCTCATATGCACTGACTTTGACCCCTTACAGACGCATTTACCAGCACACCCTCCTGTCTCTGTAACTTCTCCCCACTTACCACTTAGATTGTAAGCTCTTCGGGGCAGGGACTCCTTTGCCTATTTTTGCTTTCATGCCTGAAGCGCTTCTTCCCACTATGTGTTATAATATTATGTCACGTGTATTACTGCTGTGAAACGCTATGTAAATGAATGGCGCTATATAAATAAAGATATACAGACATAAAAGTGGATATGCAGTCCCATAATGAAGAACAGGAGCAACAGGACAAACGCTCACATTAACCCTTTATTGAAAAGTTCCCATGTTAAAAGGTGGAGGTGACCATCACCCGCTGTAAAATAATTATTGTTACATTGTACCTGGCATGTGCCCAAGTCTGGTAAATAAATTCATGCATTTTTTAAATTTTTTTACAGGTTCTGATCTATATCCAGCTGTATTTTCTGGGCCAGCTGCAATATTACAGGTAACAAGGCGTAGGACATCAATTTCTATATAGCTGGTACAGTCTACTACAAAATGAAAGTGATTTGTGCATCTAAAAGATGGATAATTTCTTCACTGGGATCCTAACTTGAATGGGGGTGAGAGTGATGGTTTTGGGGGATTTCGCTTTTTTATGTACAGATTATAAATGCTAAGCTATTGAATTTGGTCCATACAAAATATATAATGATGAAATTCAGAGGATTTGCTTTTATTTTCTTCCAACTAAGTGGTTCTTAAATCTGCCATAAAAGCTTTAATTTAGACTTATGAATAAAGAATAGCAAGTACAGTATGGCATAGAACAAAGAAGAATTATGAGCGTATATTTCCTGCCAGTCCACAGTAGAAAGCTGGTTTATGTCAGCCTGAAAACTATTCCATGTCTGACAGAACCGGGCTCGTAAAAGATATGATAGCCCAGGTTACCTTTCTGCTAATAGCGATCCAAAGCAGAAGAGGATATACGGTAAGCGGGTGGCATAGAGCTGTCTGTGAACCAATCTGTGTTACATAAATAGGAGCCCCGAAAAAAAAATTCAGTGAGCATTTCATACCGCTACGAATGACTTCAATGGCGTTAATGCTGATTTCTCTGGTTGCACATGTTTCATCTGTATTCATGCAGAAAAGGCAAAACGTGAACAAAGAATTAAGATGCAAAAAATTAGGACTTTCTATTTTTGGGGACTTTTTTAGTTATGTATTTTAAGACCAGAGATGGAAAATCACAGTGTTTATGATGATATTGCTGAATGTTAAGCTATGTACAGTATCACCTATTGTGGATAGATAGTGTGTACACTAGCTCAAGACCTACCTCTTTACAAAGGCATTTAATTAATGAACCAGAACCTGCCCGGCAGTTAGGGCTGCGGTCCCAGTGCGTTCTACAGCTCACGGCTGTTGTACTGCACAAGTACCGTCCCTCAATGGGGCTGGGCCCACGAGGTACCTTGGCGCGGAATGTGCAGCCGCTCTCTACGGCGGGTTTTTCAAAATACAAAAAAATTATATTTGCAACTTGCGACGGAGGCGTGGCCACGCCCCACAGTGGTTCAGCCAATAAGGGTGAACCAGCCGCATGAGGTTATGGCCACGCCCCTGAATAACCCCATCCACGCCCTTCCCTCGCAATCTCTGCCTCTCTCCACAGACCGCAGATCGCGGTGAGGCGCTGTGCACGCGCCCCCCCCCCCCCGCTGGGCGCGCATGCGGCAGTGCAGACTGGGACTGCAGCCTTAATACAGTAGCTACTGTGCTGTCCCATCTTGTATTTTATCTTTCCTTGTGTTTGGTCTCTTTTATAACCTTCAATGTTTTCTTCTTTTTCCCCTTTTTTGTAACTGAGAAGAGTCCCATTGGGGGGAAAGTGCTATATAAATAACATTACACTGTATTGTTATTATTATTATTATTACAGAGCATTGCGACCGTTTCCGTTGGTAATATGTCAGTTGTAGTCTCAAATCTGTTGTATATTGAGCCCCGGCACAGCATTAATTCTTTGCATTGTTTATGATTTTTAATGTTTGTTTGACGTTCTTGATCGTTTTAGAATGCCACAAAAGGATTAACAGATCGACAACAAAATGACCAGAGGAAAATTTCCCAAGGAAGGCTTTCTCCTCGTTCCCCAAGTTTTATAGCCTCAAAAGAGGCTCTTTCTGAGCAAAAGGAAAACTTTGACCCGCTGAAGCATATGGATAACATACACAAAGCAACAGGCAGTGACAGCCACAAAACGTCTCTTTGTAAGAGCGCGAATACTCCTGAAAATGACTTCGGAAAATCAATTCTCGCGAAATCCAGGGAGTATGACTTGCCAATAGGAGGCCACACACACGGACCCTGTGTTGCTAATTTGGAATTAAATGTCCAAGGTTTAGCGCATGGTCCTCCTGATTTGAAGTTTATTTCCATAGTTGAACATCAGGCATTGGTGACTCGAGCTCCTCTATTGAGAGCTCTTTCGTGGGATAGTGTAGAACCGCAACATAAAGAGAAAGCCAGCTTGGACTTGCCAGCAAATGAAGAGGACTTTCTTACCAGTCATGGCAAATGCAACAATATGATACCAAAATTTACAGGGTTTAAGGACTTAAACATACAACCGGTTCGACTTCAGAAACTGACCAAGCTAAGGGAGGTAAGTTTTTGCAGTAGCATTTTAATCAAAAATGTGCAATTCTTCCAGTGACATGTGGAGCACATACGTGTTACCATCTTTGTAGGCCAAGAGGGTATTAATCAAAGGTTCTCAAACTGGTACATAAATGGAAGCAGATTTATCACTCAAAATTAATCCCGTTGAAAGCAAGAGGAATGTTTCTTTTGATAAATATTGAGCAGGGTTTTGTTTTTTTTGCATATTTTGAGATAATTCCGTAGTCTTATTAGTGGCGGTCTAAGACAGGTCGCTGGGGCCATTTCACCACTCTAATTTTGCCGCTGGACAGTTGTCCGGCTGAACATTTTTGTCACCTGGCTTCTACTATCGGTTCGTAGGGGGAGCTGTGGATTGGTCCATAAGGGGAGATGTAATAAACCTGGCTTCTACCATCGGTTTGTAGGGGGAGCTGGTAAGGTGAACCGTAATCATAACCCAGCTTCTACCATTGTTCCGTTAGGGGAGCCGTAATCATAACCCAGCTTCTGCCATCAGTCTGTAGGGGGAGCTGGTAAGGTGAACCGTAATCACAATTTAGCTTCTACCATCGTTCCGTTAGGAGAGCCATAATCATAACCCGGCTTCTACCATCATTCCGTTAGGAGAGCCATAATCATAATCCAGCTTCTACCATAATTCCGTTAGGAGAGCCGTAATCATAACCCGGCTTCTACCATCGTTCCGTTAGGAGAGCCGTAATCATAACCCGGCTTCTACCACCGTTCTGTTAGGAGAGCTGTAATCATAACCCAGCTTCTACCATCGTTCCGTTAGGAGAGCCGTAATCATAACCTGGCTTCTACCACCGTTCCGTTAGGAGAGCTGTAATCATAACCCGGCTTCTACCATCATTCCGTTAGGAGAGCCATAATCATAACCCGGCTTCTACCATCATTCCGTTAGGAGAGCCATAATCATAAACCCGACTTCTACCATTGTTCTGTTAGGAGAGCCATAATCATAACCCGGTTTCTACCATCATTCCGTTAGGAGAGTCGTAATCATAACCCGGCTTCTACCACCGTTCCGTTAGGAGAGCCATAATCATAAACCCGGCTTCTACCACCGTTCCGTTAGGAGAGCCATAATCATAAACCCGGCTTCTACCAACGTTCCGTTAGGAGAGCCGTAATCATAACCCAGCTTCTACCATCAGTCCGTAAGGGGAGCTGGTCGGGGGAGCCGTAGTGGCGAAGAAATGGTGGCAGTGAAACAGAGACAGTTAATTGTTCCACAGCGGCTAAACAGCAGCAGCTAACTGGCGACGGCTATGCAGCCATCCATTCCGCATTACTGCAGCCTTTCATAGTTCTAGAGAGGATGGTTCTATATTCTACCCAACTCAAACAACTACTCACTTATTTTGTATGAAACTCTACTGTCCGTGATCCCCAGTTTTGTCACAATGGGCCTTGTTTCCATGACTAAGTCTCCACTAATTAGAATTATTTCCATTATTCAGTGATGTTTACATATGCCCATCTTGGTTTGTCAGAATGTTGTATCTATGATCAATCCTTATTTGGGATTCTGCACCAGAGTATATTTGGAACACTAATGGTAATGGTGGTGAATAGGGGAAGCAGTCAAAATTACACATACAGTACAGACATAGCCAGTGTTATTGCTCCCACTGTTTCCTTATGGTGGACTAGTCTGTGATATTCTGCATTATCAGTAGGTTCAATATACTGTAGATACAATATACTTTGCTACATTTGTACCGTAACAGCCTACAAAGAATACCTAGCTAGATTGGCCTTCAGTCCCCACTTTGAAAACCTTTTTTTTGGAGGAATTACACCTACCCTTTTTAAGAGCAAAAGTGATTCTTTATCCGCGGCGTGTAAACAGGAAGACGCTGAAAAATAGTTGTGTCAGATGTGAGTGCTACTCGTGGGATAAAACCTCAATCTCAGGAGAGTATTCCTTTTCCAAATGCTTTCCTTCCTGAAGTGATATCAACAAACCTTGTGTGATCAACTGCCTGCGGTTTACCCAACCTCAGTATCAAGCATCAAAAAGAATAATTTAAAGGTTCTGAGATATTAAAGCAGCAACCTGCACCTGAAATCTTTGAGTGTAGCCAGGCCCGTATTTACGCATAGGCCTACTAGGCCCAGGCTGAGGGTGGACAATTTCAGGGCAGGGAGTATATTTCGGAGGGGCCGGGTCTGCGGTAATAGAGGCCCCGCTTTCTTCCCCACAACAATCAAACTGATTGCCGGTGGGGAGCGCTGGGCCTCTGTTAAAGGCTCTTACCTACTCCTGCAGCATCGTGGTGCCAAATGACGCCTCAACGTCACAAGGCGCCGCGTTGCCATGACAACGTGACATCACATGGCATCCTATTGTCATGGAAACGCGTCGCCACGTGACATCGGGAGGAGGAGACCAGGGCAGCAAAAGGTAAGTGGCTGAGGGTGGCAACATTTTTAAAACTGGCCGAAAGTTTAACTCCTATAATGTTAGGACCCTGTGCGTGTCCGACCCTTACATGGTTTTATTCTAGTGTTAAAAAAAATAATTTTCCTAATCTCTAGCTTTTAGGTTACCACGGCAACATGTAGACTGCACTCTAGTAGAGCTTCATTTTAACCTCCCGGACAATTCGTTTTTTTTTAAACACGTTATATCTCCTAATCGAAGCATCAAATTGTAAATGTAAAAAGATCCCTGGAAAGTGCAAGAGAAGATTTCTTAATGTATGTACAAACACTTTCTGGAAAGTGCAGGTCTCCTCTAAGACAGAGATACACAGTGGAGCTCTACTCACACGTTCATAGTGAAGTTCTCCATTTAATGTCACAGCCAAGAACAGTGGAAAGACAATGTTTCACCTGATGAAAGGTCCATGTGGGACCTGAAACGTTGTAATTCCTCTGTTCTCTGCTGTCACATTAAATAGAAAGTTGCATTATGAACTTGTGAGTAGACCTCCACTTTGTGTCTCTGTCTTAGAGGAGACCTGCACTATGAAGACATTGTTTGTCTGTGTTGGGATGGCTGCACACGCCGGATTCTCCTCGCCTGAAGCTGTTCCCACGCACGTTGGAATTGTGTTATATTAAAGTAGGTACAGACATTTAAAAAATTCTGCTTGAAAAGATGTTCAGCTTCCGTGCTATGTGATAACATTTACAGAATTGTTAAAATGCATGCAAAACTATTTATACTATTAAACTGAATAAATGTAAATGTTGGAGATATGCTCACTTTCTTTTCAAGAGGAATTAATCGATGGGGTTTTACTTATGCAAAGAAATGGCGATTGTGCCCGCTTCCGTGCTGGGGTGGATGGACCCCTTTCATTTTCTGATTTCATTTGTGATACTGGGATCAGAGAGGCAGCAGTGCGATGAGATTCTCTCGTACCCCACGTGTAGGTTATGCTTCGGCAAGAATGGCACCAACGCGTCCTCTTCTACATCATTACCACAAAGGCTAGGACAGGTTTCTGCTCTTGCAGAAGAATCAGAAACCAGGGACTTAGTACCGAACCTCAGTGCACTGCAGCCTCTTTCCTACTTCCAGAATCCCATTTAACATCACAAAGGAAAAACGGAAACCTCTTGATTCCTTGGGGGAAAGTAAAGATATCTCACCCCCATTGCTTTCCCTTATTATTGCAGTGTAATCCATATAATTGTTATTTTGTGGATAATTGCTTTTACTACAGTAGGAGTGTTGATCGGTCTCGAGAGCGCGATACTCGGTACTGCTACCATTTAGCATTTACCATGAAACTGTTTTTTAATATGAATGGGGTTAAAGGAGTAGCCACAGTAATTAGAGTATTGCATTAGACATAAGTAAAATCCATTAGGTATGGGATACACATACATTTCTTTTTCTATGCAGGAACACAAGCTGATGAGGAATCAACACCTCACTACTGGACTGAAACTCCCAGACCTCAGCGAGGCGGCAGAACAGGATAGAGGTGCAGTATGCTAGATGGTTTATGTGGTCCTGTATTTAGTATTTGGGTATTAGGATAACATGACATTTGCCCTGGGAGTTAGGCCTCGGCCATGTTACCTGCTTGCTGGCAGAGGCGCGCTCCCGCTCAGCACTGAACCTCCACAGCTGCAATTAGAGCGGCTTTAGTAGGGGCTCGCCTACGCTTCCGCAAGCGCGCGGAAGCGTAGGTCTTACCAGAATTTAACATTTCCCCGCTTGCCAGCGCGCAAGGCCGGTCACGTGAGCGGTTCGCCCAATGAGGGCGAACCAGCTCCGTGACGTCACTGGCCCGCCCCTGGCCCGCCCCCTGACGGCGCGCAGGAAAAGCACCCGCAAGGCCAGGGAAAGCACCCGCTTTCCCTGAGCCTCAGCGCGCCTCAGCACGCCAGCGGGAAGCTTGGCCGAGGCCTTAGACAACATGACTCAATTAAACATTAAAGGAAAGGGTGTACCATTCCACCCATTACGTAAGCACATGGATTAGAAATTGCGCCAGTAACATGGAACATTCTCTTTGGCGTCATATTGAACATAGGCAATGTGAGTCTGAAGAAACAACATACTGTAGGAGATAGGGAGTGATCACAGGACCATACTAATTGAATGAAGTAAATTAGTATATAAATAGGTAATCAAATGGTGGGTGCAAACTGTGAACTGAAAAGTGATTCAGAAAAAGGGAGAAGGGGAAACACAAAATGGATGTGCCCCCTAAAAGAATTCACTTAAATGCACACCAACAAAGTGTAAAAATTAACTTTTAATAAATTTACATAAAACATATATTACCAAAGTAATGTGTAATGTGAATTTAAAAATATATTAAATCAACATTATCAAGCATCCGTTGCCTCAATTATAAAGTCATACTATCCCAGTTGACCACTCAATATTATTGGGATATAGAGGACGGAGGATGCTGTGAGTCAGGGTGTTAACCCCTCTGGAGCAACGGTGAGACCAGATGGTAAAAAGTATATATAAATATTCACAAGTGAGTGGCCGACGGATTAAATATCTAGCTTCCCTGCTAAATTCACATCACTACGCACATCAATGAAAAATTAGCAGTATATTTGAATAAGAGTGCTAAAGTGGTAGAGCTGGCAGATACATTAATAATGATGGTAAATTCACTGTATCACAAAACTGCCAAACACAGCAGTACTGGGGTGAATGCAGGCACACTGACTGAAAATAAATGAATAAATAACTGACTACTAAGGTCTACACAGTTAGGACCAGGAGACTGCAGACACTACATTAAAACAGCTCCAAGTAGGAGACTGACAACATTGCGCGTCCAACGCGCGTTTCCCTCAAGCAAAGGAGCTTCTTCAGGGACAAATTTGTTGTCAGTCTCCTACTTGGAGCTGTTTTAATGTAGTGTCTGCAGTCTTCCTGTCTAACTGTGTGACCTTAGTAGTCAGTTATTATCATTTATTTTCAGTCCGTGTGCTGCATTCACCCCAGTACTGCTGTGTTTGGCAGTTTTGTATACAGTGAATTTACATCATTATTAATGATCTGCCAGCTCTACCACTTTAGCACTCTATTCAAATATATACTGCTAATTTTATTGAAGTGGTGTGTGTGAATTAGCAGGGAGGAAGCTAGATATTTAATCCGTCGGCCACTCACTTGTGAATATTTATATATACTTTTTACCATCTGGTCTCACCGTTGCTCCAGAGGGGTTAACACCCTGACTCACAGCATCCTCCATCCTCTATATCCCAATAATATTGAGTGGTCAACTGGGATAGTATGACTTTATAATTGAGGCAACGGATGCTTGATTATGTTGATTTAATATATTTTTAAATTCACATTACACATTACTTTGGTAATATATGTTTTATGTAAATTTATTAAAAGTTAATTTTTACACTTTGTTGGTGTGCATTTAAGTGAATTCTTTTAGGGGGCACATCCATTTTGTGTTTCCCCTTCTCCCTTTTTCTGAATGTGAGTCTGATGAACAAAATTGCCAAGTATACAATACTTAGGCAGATATTCTTCTTCGGAAGAACCAGCCTACATTTGCCGTGAGGGAGAGACTTGGTGGATTCAGAGCCATATTTACTAAGCGGTGCAAGGTAATAGGGCACCTGCCAGTGCTCAGATCCATTCTGGAAGATGTCCTATGGCAGAGTTCTGATTAGTAAGTATGGGCCTCTGGTTTTTTTTTTTATGTCGGCTTCAGCACCAGTCCCTGCTTCAGCACAGGTGGCTCAATCTTTAACTGAGCCTCTGTTTGAGCCACCTGTGCTGAAGCAGGGATATCCTGAAAACCTGACCTTGTGGTGGCCCTTGAGGACTGGAGTTGCCCACTCCTGAAATATTTATATTATTTTCAGAATTACTCCAAATCCTGCCCATCTTTAAGCTAGCTGAGCTCACATACGTTTACTAATTTGCTGACTATTTGTAAAGGTATTGGTTATTTCTAGAGTCTGGTCCAAGAGGGGTGCGGCTTATTAGGTTTAGAACCACTGCTACTAAATTAGTATAACCCTCCTGCATTGATGCATAGGCCAAAAACGCCACTAGCATTCGCAGTAAGCAGCCGGGCACATACTGTACTGTAGTTGATAAGCAGCCGCAAGACCTGCTGGTTGGCTTATTCATGTCCTGCTGTGGTTAGCTTAAACTTATCGTTAATGACACAGACCTTCAAACACAGCAGTTTCTTACTTATTCCTGGATACTGGGCAACGCAGAACGAGCGACTCAATGGACACACCAGGTTTTGCCTTAATTTATTAATGAAATGTAAAGGTATATCCGACAAAATAGTTTCTGTATTCAGCACAGTTTGATAATCCTGGCTAAGGGGTGGTTTAATCTATACACTGTTTATAATGCTCGATTTCAGGGGTAGTCAACTGCAGTCCTCAAGGGCTACTAACAGTGCAGGTTGTAAGGCTATCCTCCCATTAGCTTCTGTGCTTAAGCAGGGGTATACTTAAACAGGCACTGTTAGTGGTTCTTGCGGACTGGAGCTGGCCATCCCTGCTCTATTTGATGAGTTAGGTGTAAGTTGTTAAGAGCATACTGCAAGAGGACCTTAAGATGCAACAGGCGTTTAGTTTAACATTAGAGAGCTATGCAGTACTTATCTTGGCAGAGAATTAAACTTAACACTATCAATTCTTAAAGTACAATCTGGCTATATATCATTAAATGCATGTAATTGAGCATTTCCTAACTATAGTGGAAAGAAGGATTTATTGTATAAAATCAAACAGCTACTTGCTCTGCAAGACATTAATCAACGCATAACAGTACAAAAGATCAAACAGATCATGAAAGATATTGTCAGAGGGCTTTTTGCACATGCTCATCTTTTCAAGAGTGGAAGGAAGTAGATTCTATCTTTTCCGTATAAGCAATTTTCTTTGAATGTGTTACACATGATCTGTGCAAAAATATGCAATTAATTATCTCCCTTTTAATGGGCACAGTAATGCAAAGCAAGGTGAAATGCAGGTAACTGGAGATTATACATAAAAAAAATCTACTGGTCATTAAATATAATACTAATAGTATGTTCTTGTATAGCGCTGCAAGTTTTACGTAGCGCTTTACAGAGACATTTTGCAGGCACAGGTCCCTGCCCTGTGGATCTACAGTACTGTATCATCTAACAATCTATGTTTTTGTGTCTGAGGCACAAGGAGATAAAGTAACTTGCCCAATGTCACAAGGAGCCAACACCAGGAATTGAACAAGGTTCCTCTGCTTCACACTCAGTGCCAGTCAGTGTCTTTACTCACTGAGCCACTCCCTAATTCCATTAAGATGTGGAGCTTTTCTACATATAAAAGGGATCCTGAGCTTGTTTGTGATCAAACTCTGGTAGTTCTAAAAACAAAAACATGTGTTGTATGTGTTTCAGGTCCATCGCCTGTTCTTTCTCTATCTGCCGATGAAGAAGAAGCCAAGGGAGACTCCGACGTAATGCCTAATATCCCAGACATTTTGCTACGGAAGTTGCGTGTACACAGATCTCTGCCTAGCAGGTACGGTGCAATGTGGGATTTAACAAAAGAGATAGGCAAAGTATCCGAAAACAACGCATTGAAACCTGCGAACCCTATTGTTTCAGCCAATCTCCGCGTGTACTCGGGGGTAGAGATGTGCCAACGTTTCACCCACACCGCCATTCTTTTCCATCCCACTTTTTAAAAGCAGTTTACCAAGTAAAAGTGTTCACAGCCGAAAATATGTGGGTTTGCTCCTCTCCCGCAAAACCTATGTTCCATATGGCGACATTTGAAGTGACAAAGTTCTATTGAATGTATTCTTAGTGTTTGCATGTTTTTCTCAAATTTGAGCGAAACATAGGTGACTCGAATTTGGACATCTCTACCCAAGAGAGTGTTTGTGTGTCTTCCACAGATCCCCAAAAATGTGCATAATTCATCCCATTTTCACATGGCATATAAGAATGCTATGTAGCGACATGAAAAGTGCATCCAGTGGGCTGTGGGCATGTCACTTGTAGCTTCCTAGCCACTTCAATACATGAATTCCCTATAGATGTTGCCTGCTGCATGAATGAGCTTGTACCGCCAAGCCTGGGACAAAGAAGAAACGCAATCAGTGGGCTCACTCAAAGACGGCTGTTTCCTTCTTTTGGAACCATCAGTCTGAGCGGGGTCACTGCCGCTGCATTGTGAAGTTGGGTATGGGTTGCAAACTAGACACAATCGGGTTAAACTGGGTGAAATAAAGTTACAAAAACCTTCCACCGTGCAGCGAGGAGAGAGAACCCATCCGTGTATCTGCGTATCTTCCACAAGTCCCCCGAACTGCTTCACTCACCTCATTATCATGTCATACAGGAGTTAAGCTGCACACAAGACAATCTCATTGACAATTAACCTGACACACTCTAAGGTGGTTATTCATTAAACTGCAATAATGCTGATTGGGGCACTAAGGCATTGACTTAAATGGGAGTTTCCTTGATTGGCACTAATGCAATTTAATGAATAATCCCATATGTTCATATTCAACGGCGTCTCCCACCTTCTTGTCTGAATCCAACATGGATCATCTCTCAAAAGTCTAGTCTGCAGTTTAATCTTCCTTGCTCCATACATATACATACAAACAGTGATAATTCTCCATGCTGAAACTGATATCCACTGACTCACATCTTTTTGATTTTAGTTCCCCACCGTTGACTGAAAAGGAAGTAGAGGTGAGGCTTTTGTTTTGTACAACACATATGTATTTGATTAAATAAGCCATGCACTGTATGTATGTTATATAAATATAATATATATATTAAAAATATATATATTTATATATGTAATCAAAATTGAATAGACGATACCGTTCTTGATTATTAAGCTCGACTAACACGGTACAGATACCTCTACATATATCTGTAGATCTGTATATATATATATATATATCTGTGTGTGTATATATATATATATATATAGCAACTGTAAATATTACTGTATGTTCATTTGCATGTCTTAGACAGGTCTGCAACCCTGTCTTTCCCCATTGTCACCCAGCATACAGCGCTTCCACTGCAGCAAG
>CM071579.1:9450145-9464225 GCA_036426205.1 Ascaphus truei | reverse complement strand
TATTTTTTTTTTTTTTTTTTTTTTTTATAACTTAAATTTTATTGAATCAAGACAGCATAAAATACATTACAGAATACTTTTGTCTTGTATGCAAACAATATTTTAACAATTATATAAGTAACAACGAGGTCCTGCTGTGCTTCGGGACCCGGTCTTCCGGGTACTTTGGTGTGGACTATATAGTCCAAGCCGACTCTACTTAAATGGACAAACAGACACATATAACTCAACTTAAAAGGGGAGACAATACATACTCACAGAAAAAAGAAAAAAAAAAAAGTTGAGGCGGGATGGGGAGGGGAAAGGGGTAGGTTGGGGGTGAGGTAGGGGGAGTGCGTTGGTAGTAGGTGCGACACGTGGCTCCGTGCTAAGCATCGCAGATATTTGCAAGCTGAGTCGTCTCTCTTATTGCTTATGTTATAATGTTGCTATAAGGGGTCCTGGGTGAATAGAATACTTCCTGTAAGCCCCTTCCAAGGAGAACGCACCTACTGTTATCAGAGCCATATTGAGGACCTCTCAATCCCCGGGATATCTGTCTGTGCCAGCCAAGGCGTCCAGACTTTTAGAAAATTGTCACCAGTATCGTTAACTAAACTCGTTAATTTTTCCATCTGGCAAATGAACCAAATTCGATTCCGAATCTTTGGGATGGTTGGAATATCAGATTGTTTCCATAATGCTGCGATCTCGCACCGCGTTGCAATTGCGAAATGGGCAATTAGTTTGTTATTTGTTTTGGAAAGGCCCGTCAATGGCCTGTTCAGTAGGAACAACCACGGGTCTGGGGGAATGGTGAGATCAAACAGTCTCTGTATCCAATGTCTAATCGCCTCCCACAGTGGAGAGATCCGTGGGCAAGACCACAGCATATGTAACAGGTCGGCTGTTCCTCCGCACTGGCGGGGGCACAGGGGAGAGGAACCCGGCACAAACCTTGATAATTTCAGTGGGGTGAGGTACCATCGCATTAGGACTTTATATTCGTTCTCCTTGAGCGTGGTGCATATGGAGCTCTTCGCTGTGGCCATATATGGCGCTCCATTCTTCATCTTCTAAGTTTTCTCCCAGATCTGTTTCCCATTGAGAACGGAATGAGGGTATCCGCTGCTCAAGTTCACCAGAACTGATCACTTCTCCGTATAGCTGAGATGTAAGTCCCTTCGTGTCGGTCTCAGCCAGACAGAGCTTTTCGAAAGATGTTAATAGGGGGTATGGGGCAAGTTTGTTATAAAATGCCCTGATCTGGAGGTGCGATTTTTTTTTAACACATTTCTGCAGCGCGCATCTCGCCAATTTAAACTCGCCACACGCATTCATGTTAAACATAGCAGAATTCGCACATTTCTGCATATGGAGAATAAAACTCTCCAAAAAAGCTACTTTTTATTAAACTCGCCAATTTTAAAATTCGCTGCTCTCTGCATAGGCCCGATAGAATATTGCTTGGTCTGTAGCTTTAAGCATCATTGACATAATATAGTATAAAGCAATATATATTTTTCTTGCATTGAGTCAGGTTATCAATCTGAAGGTGTGGTGAAGTCCCCAAAAGGATTTAGGCTTGTACTAATCGGTGCTATTGTATGACACCTTCTAGCGCAGAAGGACACATCATGACCCATTCACATGGATGTGCCCTCATTTGAATGGGATGGAAGGTGTGATCCAGTGCAGGATTGTACGCAATAGCACCGCTTATTAAACATGGGCCATGATGTGGTCCCTGACACCCCTGATAAAAGAAGGCAGGAAAGGTATTGAGTGGGAACAGCTTGAAACAGACAGATGGAGGGTAAATGAGTGCAAGGATCAAGTGCAAAAGAGTACGAGAGGAGGCACTCAAAAGATGGAATAGAAAGCTACTCAAAAGTATTGTTTTTCACTTGGCTGCTCAGCCTAGTTTTCATACAACCAACTGGTCCCAATGATGCTGCAGGTGAACCGCTTTGTTTATTGCCTCATTTCTCTCTCCCTGTCCTATGACGATAATATCACTGTAGGTATCAGACCGGCTTCAGCCATTGCATGTTAAGACGGGTGTTCCTTTGCCAATAATAATAATATTTGAGATGCAATGTGCAGAATGTGTTTGTCCAGCTTTCCCTGGCTTTTCGGAATGACAGCTATACCCTGGAATCCAGAATGAAACAGGCGGAGAGGGAGAGAAATCTGACCGAGGAGAACAATGAAAAGGAGCTAGATATCTTTAAAGCAGCGGTTACGGTAAGAAGATGGGGCGGTTGTTTTAAAGCTGTCCGTTTGAAATGAAGCATGCAGCTTGGTGGCCGTTGATATTTCCAAGTCTGTGAATTGGAAATGCAGTCTTTGAAAGCCAGATACTTCATCTCTATAACATTAAATCAGACACAATGAGGCTCCCTCACGGAAACAGGCTACTGTATATACCCTTTTTAAATTATACACAATTATTGCTGTAACAATACTTTCATAGTTACAGTTACATAGTTACATAGTAGATGAGGTTGAAAAAAGACATACGTCCATCAAGTTCAACCTATGCTAAATTTAGACGATGGATACTTATCCTATATCTCTACTTACAGTATATTGATCTTGAGGAAGGCAAACAAAAAACCCCACTGAAATATCATCCAATCATATCTCATAAGGGGAAAAATAAATTCCTTCCTGACTCCAGGAATAGGCAATCGGATGACTCCCTGGATCAACGTCCTTCCCATGCTTACTTATTAGGTATATCCCTGTATACCTTCCCTTTCTAAAAAGATGTCCAACGTTTTTTTTGAACATATCTATTGTATCTGCCATCACAGTCTCCACGGGTAATGAATTCCACATTGTACAGTAACTGCCCTTACTGTAAAGAACCCTTTCCTTTGTTGATAGTTACATAGTAGATGAGGTTGAAAAAAGAGAACCTTTCCTTGGCTTACTTTTGCTACTTATATTGTTATTCAGTCTTCAGTCTCAATATGGCAAAACAGTGAACACAGGGAGGCCTACCAGAAGTTGCTGGAGGACATTGCAGTGCTCCTTCGCTTAGCTACCAGGCTCTCCAGCCGAGCAGAACTGGTTGGAGCTGTTCGGCAGGTGAGGAATTTCTGAAGCCAATGAAATACCACATACTGTAGCACTAGGCAGCTCCCTCCTGGATGATGGAGCGACAGCTTGAAACACAGCGGTGCAATGGTACTGTATACTGTCACGTGAATGCTGCTGAATATTTAGCAGTGATGTATCTTTTCTGCAGGAGAAACGCATGTCCAGGGCTACCGAAGTCATGATGCAGTATGTGGAAAACCTAAAGAGGACGTATGAGAAGGATCACGCGGAGTTGATGGAATATAAGAAACTTGCCAATCAGAATTGTAGCAGGAATTACAGTGGATCTGGTAAATTCTCTAGCAGAACTGGTATAACTGTTCTGTAGTCAGGACCCGATTAGGGTTTAAGAACTACTTCAATATTTAACCTCTTGAATCAAAAGTTATTTATGGAGGAGCACATTTTTGTGATGGCAACTTTGATTGTACGGACCCAACCAGTAGTGGGGGAGAAGTCTGAATAATGGATCACTTAAAAAGTGTATACATTGTCATAGTGCAGAAGTTCTTAAGTTATGGTTCCTAGATACTTTTGTGGTAGTCCACACAAAAATGTCCCTTAGTCAGCTCTACCCTGTGCATTTGATATCATTACTGAAGGCTGATTATAAAATATATAGATCCAGTATTCTTAAAATATATGTTTCATATACACGTGCAGTTGAACAGAGCTAAATGTAATTATGATAGTTCCCCCATTAAAGTGATCTCCAATATGGCGAAGCTGTTATAGTGCATTGCAAGAGAGTGATAGGATGGAAGTGACAAACAATGTATTTCCATGGTGCCACTTCGACAGTTATCCTCCCTATCAATAAAACATAATGTACAGTCCCAGATTCAAAACCCAAAGTTCAGCAAGGTAACTATCACTTACAGTTGCATAATCTTCTTATATGCAGGATAGATGACAACCATTACACAAGACTACAGGTATCTCCACTGGCAATAGTATTACATAACAAAATATTTATGGGTTTTTTCATTGCAGAAGATGGTGTTCCTCGTACATCCCGCTCCATGTCTCTAACCATTGGCAAGGTACAATATAATATTATCAGTATCATACGTAGCTTACGATGCTGACAATTACTGAATATTTGGTAGCATTAGTTGCTGACTTGTCCACATGTGATGAGGAATTCATGATATTTTTCACCATCATGTTTCTTGAAACTAAATAGCCAAAATATTACTTTCACTGGACCAATGACCTTAAACTCTTGTAGTGCTTAATGGACGTTTGCTGTCCACGTTGGTTAAACATGGCTTCCAGAACAATATGAAGACTGGAACTGGTTTCTTGGACATGAAAGTTGCCTACTTGGCACTTTGGACCATGGGGAAATTGTCATGTCCTGCTGAGGAGGGTGGTGGATGCAGTTCAACTTCTGCTATGACAGGTGCTTTAGAGTAAATATGCGAGATCAAGCAAGTTCCTGTATGAAACAAGCAAATTACTTGCCACAAGGTTCTGTTCTCGCACATTTTTAATACATACAATATATACACGTACATGAATGACCGGCCAGCAAAACAGTCTCGTAAGTTTTATCTTTGAAGTTCTCTGCTTGGTCACACGAGTTCAGATCTTTAAAGAGAATAACAGAGTGCTAAACAAGGACGTGTCTGAAACAGCTGAGTACTCCTCCAGATGGCTCCTGAAACACAGTGCATCAAAAACTGTTTCCAGGTGTATGTTAAATGCCTGAGACCCAAGTCGCACTCTCTCTACCTTGGAGTGGTATCTGTAGAACGGACACTGACCTTCACAAACCATCTACAGAAGATTGCTGCTAAGGTTAAGTCACAGAGCAAGGAAATGTGGTGGGTTCAATATGAGCGCACAGACACAAAGAACATGTGTGCTAGCTCTGTGTTTATTAGCAGCCAGTATTACGCACTTGTGTGGTGTCGGTCATCACAATTTGGACTCATTGATGTCCAGTTAAATATTGTTATGCGCATCATTCATTATCTCTCTCTCTCTCTCTCTCTCTCTCTCTCTCTCTCTCTCGCTCTCTCTCTCTTCCTGTAATTATTTACCTTCCCATAACTAAATATCTATCTAGTTTTCAAATTTTATATTAATATTCTCTCCTTTTTTTTACTTAGATGTTTTTTTCTCCTTTCTCACCTTTTTTTCACTCTTTGTACTTCCTTCCTTACTCTTTCAACTTTCCACTCAACTCCCCCTGCCCTTTCTTATTATTTGTCACTAATCTGATTTTTTTGTTATTATTTGGACTATCCTTTATTCTTTGTTTCCATGCTCCTGATCTGACCCTTCAGCCTCTCCTAACTGACTCTTCCTAACTCACTAATTGTCCATTTCAAAACAGATCAAAGGTTTCTTATATCAGTATCATACATTGCTTACGATTCCTGTAGCACGGGTCACCCCAAAACTCCTTCCCCCTGCTGGCTCTGGAGTGTATTGCCTCCGGAACCCAGTAAATACTGGGTATTACAATTTTCACTTCTTCAATCCTTTTGCAACACAGCTGAGGTCCACATTCCTTCTCTTGTCTGCCCTTCCTGGACAAGACATGGCCACTCTGTGGAGAGTGGAAAGGGTCAACTCGTCGACTTGGAACCAACTTCTGATCACTGATCCATTGGGTCTGTCTTCCTTGTTTCGAGCTTCCTCATCAATTGCGCGTGTCCCATGACTGATTTCGCACAGGACACGGGTGGTGTTAGAGTGAGGTTCAAGCAATTAAACACATAATTAAGAACTGCCCTTTCTCCAGACTGGAAGGCGGACTGAGAAACCCAACTAAGTCTTCACAATGTGGCTGAAGAAATCTTGCATTAGCTTGTAACGGAATGTGAAGGGCATTTTTCTACATTGCCAGCTTTTCCTTAATTCCGTGTTGTTTCCCAAAAATATATTATTTTCTTCCATTCTTATTTACCATTCCATATAATCCCCAGGCTTTCTGGTGTGCGATTTTCGCTGTCACGAAATTGAGGGGGGGAGGGGGGGGAGTAAATATCGTCAAATGAAAGGCAACAGTAATGTTATCTAAAGCACTAACATTTATTCTCTGCATATCACCTATCATGCCGTGTGAATTAATACAGTGTCATATCCCTGGCTTTTGTACTTGCTGAGTGTGGTTTGATTTAAAAGCCTAACTTTTAAGTAGTTGTTCTGAAGTTATTTTGTCAGCAGTAGAGATGTGTGAATGTCTTCCAAAGTAAGCCTCACACATTTTTTCTTTCTTGTTTTTTTTTTGCAAAAAAAAATAATTGTTTTTTTATTGGCAAAATTTGAGCAACATTCCTTGAAAATAAGCAAGATTTTGCCAATTTTGCCATTTCTGCAATAATTTCGCCAATGTTTGCAATTCTGCCAACATTTCATTAAAATGCGCAAAAATTGCAGTAAATGGCAATATATAAAGGACCAGGTAACCTTGCACATTGACTTTTAATACAAAGTGAATATTTTAGGCGAAGCTTGACAATGTATGTAAATATTTTTATTTAAAAAAAAAAAGGGCAAACCTCATCTGGTTTGCAAACTGGCGCCAAGCACGCACACACCTGTTGTCAGCACAGCAGTCCGCCAATATAAATAGATCTGTTAATAAATTCAATCTTTCTCTTCAAACTGAAGTCTTTTTTCACTATCCTGCAGAACTTGCCCCGTAGGAGAGTCAGCGTTGCTGTTGTCCCGAAGTTTAATTTACTGAACATACCTGGACAGTCACCCAACACATCTCCTTTACATGCTTTGCCATCCCTGGTAAGTAAACATCCTCTTCTATTGTTATTTCATCATTGTCTGCGTAGAACTGTATTCAATGTGGTAACAACCTAAGTCCTATTTTGAAATTAATGTCATGCTTAAAGCTGCAGTTCAAAATTTGCATTAATACAATCTGCACACTCGACAAGTGATTGGCTAAGTTGCAGATCCCTTCTCCTGTGATCGATCGCTTTGCTCAGAGTTATTTAATTCAGTTATTGCTGCAAAACAGTACCCACAATGCAAAGTTCTGTGGGGAAGATCATGTGACCAGGCAGCCACTAGATAAAATTGGTTCACTGCTAGAGAGAGGGCAGGGCTCAAGAGCCAGAGCCTGTCTCAGAAATCCTTGCTACATTAGAATACATTAATAATGTCTTTAAAAATAGTTTTTTTTCTTTAAATGCTACAAGTATTTTCTCACAGTACAGAACAGATTTATTTAAGTAAAATACACATGTAGGATATTGCTTGAACTGCAGCTTTAAAAGACAATTCAAGAACACTGGGCAATCAAAAAACAACACAAATTCCGATATGATGTTTAGAATAAGATTGTGTTTATCCACATGTCTAAAAAGGTGTTTATTTGCTATGTTGCAGATGGAATCACCCAGTGGGAGAAGCAGTTTGCCAATGACACCAGTACTATCTCCTCTCTTAGAAAAGTAAGCGCTGTGTTGTTGATGACCTGCAGTTACTGCAGCTTTATACTGTACATTGTAAATTCAACTCAAGAAAAGGGAGCCAGATCAGTCCATTTACAGCCATATTCTGCTGAGCGTGTTGCTCCTGTAATCGGGTCATTTAAAAAAAAAAAAAAAGTACTGTATAGTATCTAATTATTTAGCCATGGCTTTCATCTCAACCAGATAATTCCCATGATGTGACAAGTACAAACTGGTAATGTTTCAACACCACTGTGTTGAAGGGAGAGATTGAATGTGTATGATGTCTTGGTGATCACACACAAGTCACTTTGCACAACAGATAAGAGTTTTTCAATCTGGGACAGAGGACACACCCAAAAAGCTATGGCAGATTTTGATAGATGTTTCCAGCGGCGGCACAGGATGTACACAGCCTTCTGGAAATAGGTGTGACCCATACAAGCCTTACATTTATGTGGGGTTTTTTTTTCTCAGCGATGCACTTATCGCTGCAGGAAATTGTACTTATTCTTAAGGAAGTTACTTGCTAACATAGCAGAATAAATAGAACATTTACTGTACAGGGATGTGATACACGACACGACATGACACACTTAAAATGAACAGTATATCTTTGGGGGGGAAAAACAGAATGTTTTTTTTAAGCCAGTGCCCGAGAGGCGGAGGGGAGTTGAGTGCAGAGTTGCTTTTCATTCATTGACTTCCCTATATACAGCTCAACCCCCTTATAACGCTGTGCTTGGGGTCCAAAGAATCACGTCGCGTTATAAGCGGATCGCGTTAGAAATAATGTACAATTGTATGCATTGTACAATACAGTATTTAAGATTCCAATAATCGTGTTGTAAAATATTCATATACATGAAAATTGGGAGCCACGCTTGCATCGCGTTAGAAGCGGATTCGCGTGGTAACGGATCGCGCTATAACGGGGTTGAGCTGTAGTTAGCTTGCACATCACTAATGATAATACACTGCTTTCTCATCAAGAGTATTTGCTTGCCCTGTCTCATATGCACTGAATTACCTAAAGCACCAACATGTACATCTCTGGATATCACCGACTGCGCCACACAAACTGGAAGTTCTGTGGGAACAAATATTTCCTTCTCCCATTGTTTCACCTTGGTGCTAAGCATGTTTATGCCCCTGCATTGTTCTATACTACCCCAGTATTCCCAATATGAAGCCCGCATAATGTCTTTGGTAGCCCGCTCTGGCACCATCTCAGAACAAGTGGACCCAGCAACTATTGACGTGTTTCCGAAGTGGATATGACGCATAGGCCCTTTATAGAATAGGAGCAATAGAAAAGACAGATATGAGCCACTTGGCCCGCAGAGTCATCTCTCGTGACGTTCCAGTTTGTAGCATGGGAAGAAAGAAGAGGAAAATGTATTTGACCCTACGTTTTGAAAAGGTCACTGAACATGCAAACCTGTTTTCTGCACACCCGAGTATTATTTCAGGATAAATATGCCCTTTAGATCACTATTAATAAGTCCACACCCTATTTTAGTTGGACACTGATCTTGGGAACCTCGGTTGCCTAGTATCATACACGTCACAGAGAACATACTATATAGGGATAATATGGTAGAGAACAGAATGACTAAAGTGGACAAGGTTTCAACGCAAATGTGCCCTTTAAGTACAGCTCAACCCCGTTATAGCGCGATCCGTTACAGCGCGAATCCGCTTCTAACGCGATGCAAGCGTGGCTCCCAATTTTCGTATTTATGAATACTTTACAACATGATTATTGGTATCTTATATACTTTATTGTACAATGCATACAATAGTACATTATTTCTAACGCGATCCGCTTGTAACGCGATTATATTCTTTGGACCCCAAGCCCAGCGTTATAAGGGGGTTGAGCTGTAATTCGTTTTTTTAGTAGGCAAGAGTTCAGCATTTGATACAATATATTGAAATGTCTCATTGTTCTCTTTCCCCCTGGTGCTTCCCAGTCATCTCATTCTCTGCACTTAGAGGGGGGAGCGCGTTTAAGATTTGTACTTTTTACTTTCTATTTACCCCTTTGCTGCCAGAGCGGACGGCAAGGCATTGTGTGGCAGGACCCTCTGTTACCAAAGGGGTTAATGTCCAGTTGTTGAAGTCTACAAAGAGAACCATTACTGGAACTGGACAAATCAAATGTTCCATGCTAACGTTAAGTAATATGGACGCCTTTTCCAGCTGGCCACAGTGTCAGCAGTTCAGCTTAAGAGTGCATCAGGAATGCGAGTTGTGTGACTGACCGGTATTGGTTTAGAAATAAAAATGAATGCTGCAGCTTAGGGATGGGTCTCCTATTTGTTTTTTAATCATTGCTGTTTTCACATATATATTTGTTTATATGTTATTACATCTGTCTAATTGTTTATCAACTGAGGGGCATTATTTGTCTATTTTAATAAATTTGTTTATATTATATATTACTATTGGATCATTGCGCTCTTTCTTTTTGTTTTTATGTTCATATGAGTTAGTTTACCCTTATTTTAGAGCTGCATTTTTTCATTAGTTTATGCATAGTATCTATATATATTTAATTATTTTTATATACTTTTTTTTATATTTATTTTCATATATATTTATTTTTACACTATTCCAATGGAGCGATGGTTCCTCTTTTATATATATATATATATATTTATATATATATATATATTATATATATTATTCATATTATATATATTATATATATAGCAAATAAAAAGATCACTTGTGAGCACATTCACATGTCTTAGACAGGTCTGCAACCCTGCCCTTCACCATTATCACGTAGCATACAGTGCTTCCATTGCAGCAAGGGATTCTGGGAAATGACATGCATATGAGCACACCGTGGCACCCTTTTCACCCATCATAACTTAAAATGTGCATGGTAAATCCTACAGCCTTGAAAATTGCAGAGCAAGTACAACCACCAGTCACACTGATGAGCCCCATAAAGATCGAAACATGTCTGTGAGTGTTTTTTCTGGCTTTGCATCTGAATCCCGTGCTGTGCTTAAAAGCTGTGTTGACAGCAAGCATTAACTTATAAGGGTTCCATGTACAAATGGATTTCAGGCAAAAGGTGACACGGTGTGCTTATTTGTATGTCATTTCCCAGAATCCCTTGCTGCAGTGGAACACTGTATGCTAGGTGATAATGGTTGGACGGCAGGGTTGCAGACCTGTCTAAGACATGTGAATGTGCTCACAAGTGATCTTTTTATTTGCTATTTGCTATACGGTGGAGGTTTCTTGTTGCCCTTTTCACCCACCACAACTTAAAAATATTTATATATTAGAACTCATCAAAACACATTTAGGATTTTGTAGGTGATGCTGCTTATTAGTGAAGAATACACATGTTAAATACAGTAAAGATAGATATGTGGAAACCCAACGTATCTTGTTTTCTGGTACAGTTCTTAGCAAAGGGTTTATTTGTGCAAACACTTTACATCAACAAACAACTTGCAGTAAACCTACTGAGTGGCAGAGAAGCTGAGAATTTCATAGACAAACAACATTCTATTATTCTATTACGTACCTTTCTAATTTTAAAGCGGCAATTTTTTATCCCCATTTTTGTTTATTTTCTTACATAGCATTAAAGCAGGTGGTTTCTGGAGCTGAACCCCGATAATTTCAGCTCCAGGGCCCCCCTGCTTCCGGATACAGCACCATAGGGGTTGCCGGTAGCTGCTGCACTCGGCTAGCAGGGTTCACGTAAGGGCGGAGTTTCGAAGCTCCAGCGCCCTGCGGACCAATAGAAAGCTGTGACGTCATCAGGTTCAGCTTCCTATTGGCCCACGTGATGCTGGAGCTTTGAACTTTGCTGATATACCGGCACCCCCATCGAAGGTCTGTATCTCGGGAAGCAGGAGGTCCCAGGAGCTGAAATGTATGGGATTCAGCTCTGCTTCAATCCTATGTTAAAAAAAAATAATAATTAAAAAAATAATAATAATTAAAAAAAAAACGTTTGAATTGCTCCTTTAATGCATTCCTTCTGATCACTTTGTTTGTTAAACTTGGCAGTGGAAAGATGAATGTGGACGCGGAATCTGAGTTACCAGGTGCAGTGCTGATACAGAGCTGCCAGGAAGAAATCAGCTCTGAGATAAAGGCAAAGATTGAAGAGGAAGCATATAACAAAGGGTACGCATCCTCCGTGTCAGAGCACCATGCACTTCATGGGCATATAGCTGTTAGCACCTCGGTATCATCTATTCATTTGATTAGCCAATATTACAAAAGTATATGCTTGCTGTAGTGAAGAGTCCCATTGGTGTAAAAGTGATGGTCACAAAAAGGTTCCATCATTTGTTAATACATCTGCCCTTATTATTAAGTTGTTGCACTATATGAAGACTACTTCATTGGCGCCACAATGACTCAATGGGACCAGCATTTCTAATACTCTGATTTATATGTCAGCCTAAGGAGAGGGTAAAAAAGGATCCCAGTCTAGAGAGCACTCAAAGCCACTGTTAAAGTGACGTGAAGAGTATAATTATGGTGATGATAAAATCCAGTTTTATTTGTTCATAAAGTTCAGATAAATATTGACTCACAGCGACAACCTGCCAGAGGTAGAAGGAAAAAAACAAAAAAAACTTGACACGTTAGAATTCTCTGTCATCAGAGTGGGCGATTTTGAGAGTAGTGGTCCGTGACACCCTAAGCCGATAGACGCTGAGAAGCGCCTGCTTCCAGGTTTTAACCTTTATTTTAACACGTCTTACTTCTCTTCGCCGCTCGTGAGATCCAAGGCCATCTGATTATGGTGCACTTGCACCCGATGCCTCCGACCTCGTTTGTGACGCACCTGATCTGCTCAATATGAGCCGTGTTCATAAGGGTTGATACAACTACAACAGGAACATGTTAAACGATATACCTGACATCGGGCTACATGTGTATATATATATTATATTTATATAAATATAGGGTTTAGGTGTACTACAGTACCTGGCAACCCGCATGTCCCGATCTCTGCAGGATAACAACACAAGGAACTCCGGTTTGATCAGGTGAATCCTACACCTGTTTTAGGAGATTTCTCTCTGCTTCAGCAGTGTCCTTGTGGTATAAACTACTCATGAGCTGACACAGTGTATCTCCGATACTAACATTCTGCATAAAACCTGTCGCCCCACATCTATAAATGTCAAGGTTTCAGCAGCATAGTTACTATCGTCACAACCTATCCTATTAAATAGATAGTTGCAGATTCCATGCATTTAAAAAGATTGTATCACCTTAGTATGGGTGCACCAGAGATACTTAACCAATTTATACAAGTACCCAACTAATTATACATAGGTGTATCCCACAGTTCACAGTATCACTGCTCTTGAACTGATATACCCATCAGGACTAGAGTATTCTCTGAGCACTGCATCTGATCAGGAGGTCATATAACAAAATATATATTTCTACCTCTGGCAGGTCGTCGCTATCTTTAACGGGACAATATTTATCTTAAGTTTATGAAGAAATAAAACGGATTTTATTAGCACAATAATGATACTCGACACATCACTTTAGCTGTGCCTCTGAGTGCTCTCTTGGCAGGGATCCTTTTTTTCTCTCTTTCGGCTGACATTGTTATTTATCCCAGCTGAGCACCACCAACACCAAGGTTTCCCCACACCTTCCCCTCCACCCCCTCCCGCTCCCCCTTATTTTGCCTACCTTGATTTGTACAATGGCTTTTGGGGCCTACGACAAATTTGAAGAATGGGGCCCCTGCAAAATAATCACATTCTGTCTACCTTGCCCCCTCAAGTCTTTCACTCTCCTTTCCCCCCTTAGTGTCTCACCCTTCATGTAATTTCCCTTCTGTCTCTGTTCTCCCTTCCTCCCCCCCAGCATCTCTCTCCTCTCAGCATGTTTTTCTCTCTCCTCCCTCCCCTCTCCAGCATATCTCTCTCCTCTCCACCCAGCATGTCTGTCATTATTTTCCTTCTTCCGGTCTTTTATTACTTGCTTTCACCTAAATGTGTTTTTCCACTTCGTTTCGACTTTATCTATTTCTTTCCTCCAATGTCTTTCTCTTCCCCCCCCCACTCCGTCCCCCAAGACTCTCTAATTTTTGACCTTAAGTCAGAAATATCTTTAATCTTAAAGTTTATCTGTTCTCTCTCCTCTCCCCTCTAGCATGTCTCTCTACGCTCCCCATTTCTCCCCCCCCCCCAGGCATGTCTCTCCTCTCGCCCCCAGCATCTCTGTTTCCTCTCCCTCAGAATGTCTCTCTCTCCTCTCCTCACAGTATGTCTCTCTCCCATGTCTCCCAGAATGTCTCTCTCCCATGTCTCCCAGAATGTCTCTCTCCCAACTCCCCAATAATGTCTCTCTCTCCTCCTCCCCCAGCATGTCTCTCTCTCTCCTCCCCCCCAGCATGTCTTTCCCTCCTCTCATCCCAGCATGTCTCTTTCTCCCCTCCCCCTAGTATGTGTCTCTCCTTTCCCTCCCAGCATCTGTCTCTCCACTCACCCCAGTCTGGATTTCTCCATCCCACCCACCAGCATCTTTCTCCCACCCCCACAGCGTCTTTC
>CM071579.1:9406060-9450040 GCA_036426205.1 Ascaphus truei | reverse complement strand
CCCACTGACATAGGTCCCGCCCACTGACATAGGTCCCGCCCACTGACCTAAGCCCTGTCCACCTATGGACGCTTTGCAGCGGAAGGGATTTCCCCTCTGTACTTCCTGCATCGCTTGGTCCCACAGAGAATTAATGTGCGGGCAGGGGGGACGGATCACCTAAACACACCAGGCCCGGGACAGCAGTCCTGGTTGTCCACCCCCCTGTCGGTGTCCCTGTTTCGGGGATCAAGTAGTAGAAAGTTATAAGGGATCCGTATTCAGTCTTCCTTGCATAGTACAAGTGCAAAGAACAGCTCTTGATTGGTCAGAGAAACTGGACATATTCCACAAACAACAACAAAGGCAAAGAGACCGAGTGTATCTGCGTGTCTTCCACATCCCCGCCAAACCTACTTCATTCATTCCATTGTCACATGTCATGTAATGGTCAAGCTACAGACAAAGATTCTCTATATTATTATTACACTTACTCCCTCACCTGCTGTCTCTGTAAGTTTCCCATTAAACCTCTTAGATTGTAAGCTCTTCGGGGCAGGGATTTCCTTTCCTATTGTCTGATTTTGCTGCACTTATTGTATAATTATAATTCCCTGCACTGTATTCTTTGTGAAGCGCTGAGTACACTTTTGGCGCTATATAAATAAAGACATACAATACAATACAATTAATTATATAGTTACATAGTAGATGAGGTTGACTAAAGACATACAGTACGTCCATCAACATCAACCTATGCTAAATGTAGGCGACATATACTTTATCCTATATCTGTACTGAAGGCAAACAAAAAACCCCAGTGAAACATCATCTAATGATATCTCATGAGGGGAAAATTAAATTCCTTTCTGACTGGTCGTATTCAAGAAGCCCCTTCACCTTTCATTCATTTATTTATTTTTTTGTTATTTCTAAAGGTTCCAAGAAGGTTTAAAAAAAATTCAAGAGCATCACGAAATTAAGGAGGAAGATGAAGAGAAAACTAATGAATGTCCATCTGAGAGTGAAGAGGAAGAGAAAGAGGAGTTAACCAAGTTGAAAAGCAGGTGAGAACTCAGGCCATGCAACGAGAAGGACATCATTTGGTGTACATATATTGGGGGAAGTAAATTGATCAATATTGTTCTACTGATGAGAAATGTTTCACTGGGATTTCTGTTTGCCTTCCTCTGGATCATTATAACTATATAAATATATCGTAGGATAAGGATCTCGCCCAATTAGAATTGAACAAAGGTTGAACACGATTGACAAGCTAATCTACTATTTTATCAGCAGTGGCGTAGCTAAACACGCTTGGGCCCCCGGGCAAAATTTTGCGCCTGCGCAATCTGTACTTGCAGTGGATTGATCAACGTTGTACTTGTGAGCAATGTGTTAAAAGTCTGTTATATGTATCAGGTATAAATATAGCAGACGGTTCTGTTTGCTAAACACTGGTACAAAAATGGGATAAAATTAACTGCTATCATTAAACCAGCAGTTACTTTTTTATTGTCAACAAAAATGTCTCAATCTTTTAAAGAAAACAATTGTACTTATTTTACTTACACATCATCCATTTCTTTTTTTTTGGAGGGGGGTTCATCACGGTCCAGGATGTTTGGCCGCGGCTCAAATCGCCACAGTGCTCCGCCATCAGGACAACTCGCTGCCGGTCACCTCGCCGCCATCCGCCATTTTTAAATGTCCTCGGACTCAGAGGATCTCCCCAGCTGCATGTCTCCCCGTCCCTGCCGCCGCTGTCATTTGTGAGCACAGCCCGCGGGAAATGTAAAAATGTGTCCCGGCTGAGCGCATGCACGGGCACACTCCCAAATGCCGACGGGGCAGCGGCGACAGGGGTGAAGAGTCCTGTGGCTGGGGAGGTCCGTGGCTGCACTTACAAATGTTGGCAGCGGCGGAGTGACCGGCAGTGAGTTGTTCTGGCTGGCCAAGTGGCCCCGGCCATACGTCCCATTCCGGGTTCATATGCCCGATCAGCAGCTATAAAAAGAGTTATCTCTTATCTGCATAATTTGATGATTGCAGAGGATCTATTGTGCTTGTACCAGATTCATTCAAGCCCATAGCATTAAAAGAACCATACATCTGGCTTGTAGGACTTGTGTGATTTGTGAAAAGTTAGAGAATGTTACTTTTGTAAGTGGGGTTCAGCAACTATAATTATTGAAGGGCTTCAACAATGTTTTGGGGATCTTTATTCATACACCAGAACACATTTTGGACATTTAAAACTGTGTAGCCATACTAAGCAATGACGTCTGTTCAGATGACTGGATATGCTGTCTTAAGTGATAGATTTTGATGTAGAAATAAATATAGATGTATTTCCTTTGCAGCAAAATTGAAGAATGCCTTGATTACTTACATATGCTGTACCCCAAAATAATAAATCATTGGAATGTCCTCTCCATTGTGGCAGCTGGAATAATCCTATTGGCCGTGATGCTGAGTATCTACAACTCGTTTACTTCCTGTACAGAACTGCCAGATGGACCCCAAGGAAAAGCAACATGCTCAGCATCCCAGAAATACACTTGGTGGACTTCAGGACTTCAACATAAGCAGCGCCGACAATAGAAAACGCATCCGACAGTGCTAAAATGTATAGTAGTATTGATTAAACACACAGAGATGCACATCGGTAGCGGTTAGGCCAATAGGCCACGAGAACCATAAAGTCATTGTAACTTTATGTGTATTCAAAAAGACTGAGAAGCATCAGGGCATCAGGCAGACAATCTGAGTTGTTAAGTGGAACAGCGACACCTATCAAGGATGGATGGATGGATGGATAGAAAGTTGTTCAGTGGGAAATCCTTTTGATAAAACCTTATCTATCTAGATAAGGAAAGAATCCAAATGAGTGAGGTTTGAAGATTCTCAACAAAATGCCATTTGAATTTTTTTGGCCGACCTCAAAGAGTGAGACTCACTTCATTGTAGCTTATGAAATTGATACGGAGAATGAGTAAGCCTGCCTTCTAATAGGTGAGAACCACTCCTAGTAAGTGAGACATCCTCCAATCATTCAATAGTAAGGGCCAAATACCAATGGTATTTGTATCCCATACATGATCCCAAATTCCAATGGCCAAATGTATCCCATACACGAGATGTCAGTGTCATCTGATTGTGACTGATATTGGATTTTGGCTTCATTATTGGAGATTCGTTACAAGAAGATACATGTCCATTTTTATTCTTAATGCTGTGCTCATTTAAAATAGCCATGCAAAATGTCAGCAATCTTTGAAATACTGCAGCAACCAATTCTACTTTATATTGTAGTTCAAAGTTCTAGTATACATATTGATCCTGGATGAAAGCAGATTTGTTGCAGGTCATGGTACCTTTTAGTAGACCAACATTAGCGGTCTTCATAGATGAGAATATTCAAAGCTCCTCAACCCAATGGGGCCCAGATCAAAAAATAAAGTCAGAGTAGAAGAGCCACAAGTGTATTGTGCTGTAATTTAGGATACACGTAAAGACTTAAAAATCCTTGCAATATGTTGAAATATTACATTTTTAAGCATACTGTATGTACCAGCTATACAGTATGGGAATTACCTTACAAGTGAGTTTCAGTGTGAACTGCACTTAACTGCTTGAGCAACTACAATTCATTTATCAGTGCCAGACAGTCTGAAGGTCACTCCAAGGTCCTGTGAGGGTCGCCAGTGGAAGAGCCCTTCCAAAACCTCATAGGCTTTATTTTTCAAGTGTATTGTGTAGTGACAGTAGACTTCAAGCATAAACATATGAGAAACTGTGAACTGACCGTACACTTGAAGAAGAAGCCTAAGAGGCTTTGAAAGGTCACTATAATTTCATCCATGAAGAACTGTAACGTTAGCCTGCAAAGGCCCAGAACAACAAAGCTCTGTTATTTACTTAACGATGTGTTCACTTCAGTTAACGCCTAGTTAAGTGCTATCGGGTATCTTCAAAGGTCACTAACGCAGTGCTAATTGCTGTTTTCAGTCGTAACGGGCCCTTGCACGAGCTATAAGGGACGATAGTGCTAATGATATGCAAAAGGGGTGTTCCCTTTAACAACGTCTATCCGCAGAGCCCTGTTAAAATTAACGTGGGGATTTAATGATGCATTAGTTAGGTCATAGGTAAAGTGGGCGACCTATCTTGCGGGAGTCCCAAGTGCTATGCTGTATATATCCCCTCAAATCCACCTTCAAACAACACACAAAGAGAGACACGTGCACAAAAAGGAGCCTGGGATATATGCTAATAAGGGTAATTTAAATATACTTTGCATATCCTAATAGCATATGTCTCAAGTATCTTAGGTGTGCTCCTTTTTGTGCCCAGCTGTCTATCCCCAAAGTTAACAGAGCATTGTGGATCGGGGCCTAAAATTGTTCTACACCCTGCAACATATCTACTGCATCGTGGGAATGAGAAAATATGTTTACCGAAAATAAAATAATGTATTGACCCTTTTTTCCCCCCGAATGCTGTTATCTTCCAGGGTTTGTTTACATTGGGGCCTGCCGGGGGGTGTGAGCATATTAATCATAGTGCATCCTGGGATTTCTTAGCAGCAAAAATGGAAGTCTGCTACTATCAGCCCAGCTTCGTTATGCCGATTTCTGGGGCATTATGGAACGCTAGGAACTAACATAAAGGATGCGGGTCAGTGGACACTGGCCTAACAAACTGTGATCCTTTCATTCACTGAGAATCTTTAAATACAGAGAAGGAAAGTGAATGGCAAAGTTGATATTTTAGCATAGGAATGGTGTAAATAAAAGATAGCCTGATCAGCATTGTAGTGGATTTATCAGTGCCTACCATGGCGTGTTCCTTTAATCGTACTTGGGAATATGATGATACCATGTCCAGCAAAACATCTGCAACATGTTTCCTTCCCTGTCCAACAATATCCAGATTTCAGTGTCTGTGTAGTGAGGGTGGACTGGTATCAATGTGCATAATATAATAGTGTGAGGTCATGTGTCTCCTCTGTGATAAGGGCGCCAGGTCCTTCAGAGAATAGAGGGAAAAGCCATGAGCGGTGTTCAGTTTGGCATGAAAGCTATTTATTGAATGATAATCACAAGAACCTTTCCGTTTCTGTGCTTTAAAGAGGCACTCCAGGCGACACTATGCTTGTTTTAACTAGGATTGAAGCAGGGGGTCTCCGAAGCTTAACATTGATTTCGGCTCCGCGGACTCCCTGCATCCTGAGATAATCACCTCCGTAGAGACTGCCAGTAGGAGCCCTGGCTGGGTTCGCAATATGGTGGTTTAAACGTCCCACGTCCTGCGAGCCAATAGGAAGCCATGACGTCATCCTTTGTGTCTTCCTATTGGCCCTCGTGACCGAAAGCTTTAAACTGCACAGAGATACCGGCACCTCCTACGGAGGGAAGTATCAGGAAGCAGGGGGTCCCCGGAGCTGAAATACACACGGTTCAGCTCCGGAGACCCCCCCTGCTTCAAACATATTAAAGAAAAATCACCTGGAGTGCTGCTTAAGTCCTCAATTATACCAAAAACTGCAGAGCTGCAAAGCGATCCGGTGACGTAGCGCCCATAAAAAAAGCAAATGAAACAAAACCACGAAGAGTGCACATACCAAGCGCGACGTAAACAGCGCTACGTACTGCAGAGCGTTTGTCTCTTGAGCAGATTTTGTTTTTTTTCCGCACTCCAGCCGCATCACGTGATTTGCACGGCCAATCACAGTGCATCTTCAACAAACCAGGAAGTGAAGAACTGTGCATGTCTCCCTGCAGTAGCGCTACAAATCTCTTCTACATGTGCACTTGTAGCACTGCTACGATGACATCACCGGATCGCTCTGCAGCTCTGCATCCTGGGTGGCAGCGTACTGCAAATTGAATTTGTGGTGTAAAATTGACGCACGGAAATCACACATTTTATTGCACTTGTGTGCGCCTACGTACTAAACTGTTTTTCCCCTCAATGTGCACCCAAAGTGTCAAAAATGTTTTTAGCCCGGTTTATTGGCGCACGAACGGGACGTGCAGACCATCCGTCAAGATTAACCTGGCGTCAATTCTGAAAGGTTGCTATGTATCAACTAGAGATGTATTTGAGGCAGCATGGATGTTTCATTCTGTAGGTTAACAAAATGTATTATTTTCACAGTATGGCTGTTATAAACAATATTACACCACTAATTCATATTTATTAATACTAGATATAAATGAAAAAAAATACACAGAAATCTGTTTTAATTTGTATAAATCAAGTATTCAACATGACACAAGGCGCAAAACTTGATTTAAAAGAAGGAGCGAAGCGTTTATACCACACAGTTTAGAAAGGTTAGTACTACTTTTTAGCAGTAAGATTTTGATGCGCCCCAAAAATATTTCAAATGTAATTTTAGTACATGGGCTCCATAGAGTTTTTAAATTAACGTAATGAAAAATAATTATTTTCAACGATCTTTTGACTTTCCCACAACGAAATATAGTATTGTCCACGTACTGTTTGTGACATCCTCCAGTCGCCTTCTGTTTTCGAGAACAGGTAACATTGTCTGTTACAGATTTTTACATCCTTCTACTGACTGTTACATTATTTAAACCAGCGGTGCGCAAACTGGGGAGCGTGGTAAAATTTGTAGGGGGGGGGGGCGCGCGCGGTTACAGAGGCCCTGCGCTCTTCCCCACGGCATTTAAATTAAATGCCGGTGGAGGCGTGAGGCATCTGCAACTCACCTACCTGCTGCCAGCCGGGTCTTCGGCAACGCATCGCCATGGCAACGCGGCATCATATGACGCCGCGGGGTCCTGTGACGTCACGCGTCACCATGGCAACACGCATCAAATGACGCAGTGGGCTAACGTGACATCACATGACACGCAACGTCATTTGACGCCAAGCCATAGGGAGAGGGGGGGTGCGAACGCTGCGGCTCCCAGGAAGGGGGCCGCAGCTCAAAAAGTTTGCGCACCGCTGATTTACACCACAGACACATTATTTTCAATGTCCCTGTAGGAAATAATGAATGCTAACATTCAGAGTTAGATTTCCAGGTCCATTGAATACAATATTACAACGTTCCATTATTTCCTAACTTAAGTACGTCAAGCACTGCCACTAAAAACCCACATATTCCGTGCCCCTCTCTGCTTCTCAAATCCCCAAGAAAGCTTTCTGTCAAGGTATTCCTCCTGTTTGTTAAGAGGTAAACTTTCTCTGCCTCTGCCCACATCTACTTCTCAATTAAGCCTATCGGGAGTTTTCTTGCAAGTGGTAATTACCTCCCCTCCAAATGCATAATGTTGCAGCTATTTGATTTACTGTTACATCTTCACTATCTCTCCTGAAACAGAGAGAGACTTTTCGTAGGCTGAAAAGTTCAGGTATAAGAACACCTTGCATATATTCAGTGTAGGTACCTGCTAAACAGAGTCTACCGTGACGAGGTTGGCGGGCTTGTATCATGTTTTGATCAAAAGATGCAACCAAATGTCTCCTTTGTGACACAGACTTAGATTCTAATTGTAAACGTCACTAGTGTATTTTAGCCCAATTTGGGAGGAGCGCTGGACTTGTTTGTTGTTTTGCATAAATGTAAGGCCAACCCTTTTACCCGCTGCATACTTCACAAAGTGAGGAGCGCATGTAATATTTACAGTATTTGTTTCCCATAAGAACACCTCTGTATTATATATAAGTGCCTCAACCTACCAAAACGAGAACATTTTCTGAACCAACACAGCCAGAAGAACTTTTACATTAACAATGTGCCACTATCATCTTCTTTGTGCGCATGCGCAATGCAACGTCATATTCACTCACATTACATGTAATAAAAACTCGTCTATAACTACACTTGTGCGTATGCGCAATGCAATATCATATGCACTCATATTACATGTAATAAAAACTCCAGCCTATAACTACACTTCTTTGCGCACATGCGCAATGCAACATCATATTCGCTCATATTACATGTAATAAAGAAGTGTAGTTGGAGACTGGAGTTTTTGACAGGGACTTCCACATTTATTTTATTTATGTATACAGCACCTACACTCAATTTATGTTGCTTATCTGTGTGTTTGTATATCCCAATGGAAAGAGCCGAGTACGCCATCCGTTCTGCATGAGCAGTTACTAAAAATAGTGGCATGTACTGCCTCAGGTACTTGCAGTGCATTGCTTTGCAGTCTGTTCTGGGGACAAAACAAAACACAATAAATCCATCCAAGAGGGGGAGTATGAGCAGTGTTGTTTCTGGCTCCAGCAGCAGTTAAATGTTAAAAGTTTGGGGGGAAGTATAAATTGTGGTGGTGAAGGCACAGGGGGAAGTAATGTGAACTTGGGGGTGTTTTATTTTTTGTAAATGGAAATAGAGTGCCATCGTAGAGTTATATATTTAATTAACACAATTGGGTTGGAGTGGTGCTTAAGTTGTGTCTCTCTTGGAAACTTTGTAGCAAGTTCTATTTCCCCCACAGAGGATGGAAAGGATATAGAGGAAGGATAGACTTGAATTATTATTATTATTTTTTATGTGTTTCTAGGTTTGATATGACATGTTTTGTATTCTTTATTTCTGGGGGTGGCCAGCAATATGTCAAAACTAAAGGCGCTCCACTCACTCACGTCTGACTGGAGGGCCCCACTGTGCAATAAGTTGAAAAAGGGAGAGAGAAAAAAAATACATTTCAAATGATACTTGGGGGAGGGGGAGGTGAAGCAAGAGACTGAAATACTGCTGGGGTCACAATCAGTAGAGAAGAAGCCCCCAAAGATGTGATCATCATACTTATAATCAAATAGTATAAATATTTATATTAAACGGGATGCACAAGGGTAATTTTCGAGGCCTTAAAAAAAAGGGACGCTTATGGGTCGAAACGTTATTTGTTTAAAATAAAATTGACGTTAGGTTTGATGACTGCATCTCAGAGCCTTCCTATCTTCCCACTGTAGTTATAGTTATTTTGATGAGGCTTCGCGTCAAGGTTGGGCTCTGTGAATCAGAAGTCTCTAGCTATTCAGCATTAGCCGTGTGTCACTTTGGGCAAGTTACTTTACCAAGTAAGACAATGACGGTGAAAGTCATGTTGGTCAGATGTTCTTAGATAGTTATAGCTCAAAGTGACTGGACAGTATCTCTCTTATCTGGGAAACCCCATGCTGTGTTGGTAACTAACTACTGTAATGCCATACTGTACATGTGTAAAGCAAGTGTATACAGGTTTTCTTTTCTAAAGTGGTCTTGGTGGGATTCCCGTGTGGAGAGAGGTGTGAGCACTGGTTTATACGTGTGGCTTGTTCACAAAGCTGTGCTCACTGTGATACTGACATGTGCAACAGTCTTACCAAAGTAAAAGAGCTTGCAAACAAATAACGCTTCTTTGTAAATGAGGCATAGAGGCCTCAACATATACTTTGATGTTCAGACCCCTATGTGTGTACATAGTAGATGAGGTATACGTCCATCAAGTTCAACCTATGCCAAATTTAGACGACAGATACTTTATCCTGTATCCAGTATATTGACCCAGAGGAAGGCAAACAAAAAACCCCAGTAAAATATCATCCAATGATATCTCAACAAGGGAAAAATAAATTCCTTCCTGACTCCAAATATTGTCAATCGGATTACTCTCTGAATCAACATCCTTCCCATGTTTACTTGTTTGGAACATATTTATTGTATCTGCCATGCGTGTACTTAACTTTTAAACAGAATTGCTATCTGTGCATCCTGTGTTTGTGCTAATATACAGATGTAGAAGCTGTTAATGCGCTCGTTAACGCAACACATTGCGCGTACACTAGCGTGATATTTTCCGTAACATTTTACGCGGCTCCATTGAAACAAATGGTAACACGCGCGTCTGTTTCTTAACGCGCGCAATATCAAATGGTGCGATGTGTCGTGTTCCTTCACAACCAATGTTGTTTTAAGAATTATTTATGACTTTCGTGACATGGTTTCCTTGATAGTAAATATTTATTGTTCTGCCTTTTACATAAAAACACATCCTTATTTTGTTTGTTTCCTGCACAGCACTGAACCTTTTTTTAGTAAAAAAAGAATTGAAAATAGAAGTCACTATTTTTGTGTAGATTATTTAAATTTATAAAATTGTTTAGACCTTGCACACCATGTGCTTGCATTGTACTGTAAGATACCACATACTTGAGTTTTAAAATAAAAAGAATATGTTTCAAATCTCTTTTGCATTTCCATGTTGTATGTGTCTGCAATGGTAATGGTATTTATTATCTTCTCCTGATTTCAATGGGAAACATATTTGTTCTTACATCATGGAATATGATTGGCTGAAGTCTCAGGATGTAATGTGCCATATTTATCCAGATGGTCTACTTCATAACACCTTTTGGCTCCGGAAGACACTTAATAGCCTATTCCCTTTGCTTAGTAACCATGGAACACTATTCCCTATATGCATCAGGCTGCGGTAAACAAAAAATACCGTATTACCGTCAGGAAAAAGGCGTTATTTTTATAGTGCTGTACATCAACGCTGCACTGCCAAAAATAACGCATTTAAAAATATCGGATCCGGTAGAAAAAATTGGCCTAACACCACATATTTTGGTATTAAGGGCATACATTGCGTTCCGAGATTTATCACAATGGGATTATCGGCGACATACCACACTTTTTTTTTTATCCCCTAGTCCAAGCCTTTATATATATAGGCAAGATAAGTTAAACCAACCTCAAAATAGATAATAAAACATAACTTTAACAAAGGGCTAAAGGGGGGGGATATAAACATTAAACTACACTAAATACACCCGCTGGCTACTTTTTGTGGCTAGTAAAGCACTGCATGGTTAAGCCCTACCACCCCCCCCCCCCCCACAGGAGGCCTAAACCCCCACCCCGGGGCAACTACCCCCTTCCCCTACCCCCAACAAACCTAACACCCATCCACTATACCAATTAGAAACATATCTAGATTCCTGTCAGTTACCATCACTGAACAGTGAGGACAGAGTCTTACTAAAGGCAGAAATTTCGCAGGATGAAATACTGGCAGTGATCAGAGAACTTAAAAATTAAAACACTCTCTAACAGCTATTATAAAACATTTAAAACACGGTTATCACCATTTCTAAAGAGACTTTTTAACTTTTTTGAAAAGTAAGGAAATTCCCCCCTCAATGCTAAGAGCACACATTTCTGTTATTCCAAAACCGGGCAGAGATCATAAGTATTGTAGTAATTATCGACCCATTTCATTAATCAATACTGATTTTAAAATTTATAGTAAAATTATTGCAACGAGGCTAAATAAACTGCTCCCTAGAATAATCAACCCAGACCAAGTGGGATTTATTTTTGGGAGACAAGCAGCTGATAATATTAGAAGAGTGATAAACCTCACCCATTTGTCAAATGTATCATAAACACCCACACTGTTAATTTCAATCGATGCTGAAAAAGCGTTTGACCATGTAGACTGGTCTTATATGTTTATAACTTTAGAGAAATGTGGTATCAAAGGAAATATATTGAATGGAATTAAGGCCCTTTATAATCAACTGGGAGCCACGCTTCAAATGGCTGGAATCAACTCTGGAGTGATCAATATAAATAATGGGACGAGACAGGGTTGCCCACTGTCCCCTTTGCTATTTGCGCATAGTCTGGAGCCGTTAGCAAACACAATTTGGCTTAATAAAGATATTAAAGGTTTGGTAAAACAATCCAAAGAATATAAAATAGCTCTCTATGCAGATGATATTTTACTAACACTCACCAGACCACGGACATCTCTGCCTAATCTATTTGAAGAGATTTCGACATTCAATTTTTTCTTAAATTATACAAATAAATAATACAAAATCAGAAGTGCAAGCATTGGGAGTGGAGACAGGGATGCTAAAACTACTGAAACTACATTTTAATTTCCGATGGAAAGCAGATAGTGTCAAATATCTGGGGGTATATATGAACCCTGGGTATTCGGAACTCTACAAAGCTAACTACCAAGAGTTGTTTTGGGCAATTAAGAGAGATCTGGAGGAGTGGAATAAATACTGTATTTCGTGGATTGGTAGAATAATATTGGTAAAGATGAATTCCTTTCCTAAATTACTTTATCTATTTCATAGCCTTCCAATTAATGTCCCGACCAAAGTTATGAGTGATATGCATAGCAAAATGTATACATTTATCTGGAGAAAGAAAAAGCCAAGAGTAAAAAGAAGCGCACTTCGTGCATTAAAAACAGATGATGGTCTAGCCTTGCCGTCACTAAACAAATATTATGCCACAGCACAATTAAGCCATTTACCGGCATGGCATAGTCCCACACAAGCAATTAAATGGCTGGAAATAGAAGCAAGTGAGATCCCTGTGCAGAATATAGATCCATTGTTGTGGATCTCCCCAAAAAATAGACTTAAAGATGTGTATAACCATCCAGTAATTAAGTTCACTTTAAATGTTTGGGATACATGGGAGAAAAAAACAGGGGTTAAAGGGACAACCCTCTCTCATGACTCCATTATGGAGGAATGAGGAATTCCCCTCCAGGATGTATACCAGGAAGGAATAATTTATGGGTAGTAAGAGGTAAAGTCAGGATTAAAGACGCTATGTAAATATAATATTCCATCTTCAGAATATTTCAGATATACACAAATTAGGCATTTTATTATCTCAATTTTTTGTCCACAATGCAATAAACAACCAACTGTATTTGAAGAGATGTGCACAATACAAACACATAAGAAAGGAATGATTTCAAATATACATGCAGTTGTGAGCTCTATAGATCAGACAGAAAAGCACTCGTATATGACTCTATATGGGAGAAAGATATAGGTAAATACATTTCTGAACTGGGCAGAGATATGGGAGGCTGCAGAGAGCTCGTCTGTTTGTACCATAATTAAGGGAAACAGATATAAGATTATGATGAGGTGGTATTTAACACCGGACAGATTAGCACATATTTATAAAGGAGCAAGTGCTCTGTGCTTGGGAAACTGTGGATGTAGAGGTACATTATATCATATTTTCTGGACATGTTCAAAGGCTGGTCCTTTCTGGAGTAAAATTAATAGGGGGATCACCAGATCACTTGGGGTTATTGTGCCAATGGATCCTGTGGTAATGATTTTGGGGAAACCAGTACCAAATTTATCGTATGCTGCGAACAAATTCATTGCACATCTTCTGAAGCAGACAAATACAATATACCATCCTATCCGATCTTTCAGGAAAAAGTTCTAAAAATGGAAAACTCACTGCATTTGTAAGAGATGTGTGCAGAGGTACATATAATGGAGGCCGATTTGGGTGAAAATATATCTTGGCTTTATTGAGCCTGTTCCTTTATCCAGGCAAAACATACAAAATCAACAAAATAACAAAGGGCTAACTTACTTCCCCAGACCCTATCTGCAGGACTGGAGGGATATTCCCATTACCAGCCTATCACCCCAAAGTCTCAGGAAGTACCATAAGCAGGTGACCCTCTATGTCAGTCTCTGGCAGGTTCCAGGGTCCTCTGTGTCCAGAAAATATAGGTCTCTGGGTGTTTGGATGTCTTGATCTCAGCACAGCCTTTATGCTCAAGACAGTGTCTGTGTGCAGGCTTCTCTGCTCTCCACCTGTCAGCTCAAATGTGAGCTAAGGAATCTCTCTCCTGTTTCCAACAGGCTTTTCTTACAGACTTAATTGGCCAGGTGGAGTCTGGTTAATCACCTGCTGCACTTAACCAGATCCCTGCTGGATCTTATTTCCTTACGCCCCCCTGCCGGCAGTTCCCCTCTCTCTGTGCCCCCCCCCTCTCTTACATCACCTCCGGCATGACGTCACATTGCCATGGCAAAGTGACATCACATGACCTTGCGGTGTCATTTGATGCCGTGTTGCCATGGCGACGTGTCTAAGAAGCCGCCGGAGCAAAGGTAAGTGAGCTTTACAGAGGCACTGCAGCTTCCCCGGCACCCCCCCCCCCCCCCAGCAGTCAGTCGCGTGCCCCCTTTGTTTGCACCGCTGCGGTAATTGACACATTATTAATGGTCACATTAATTCCTGCATCGCGACTTTGGATCAAATATCGCACCCGGTACATTATTGCCGCACATTTTATATATTCCATGGTAATACGACACAGGGTTTATTTTTATATTTTTACCAGGTTTTAATATTAACTCTATTTTAGCAGAGTTTGATGTATCCGGGCTTATGTGTTAAATTCTGGCCTCTTTGGATAATGAGAAACGTTATTTAAATACTTTGTTGTATTATACCCCATATACAATAGGGACATTTAAACATCTCTGCATTGCCAGTTATACAGCTGAAATTCCTCTTAGGTACCTTTGAAGAGATGTGATCCTAGCATAAAATGGATCAACTACGAGATCAAGGCATGGCTTGTAATTGTCGCCAGCGGTTTTTCTTTAATGGTTTAGGAGCCTACTGTTGTAGAAACATTTTGCCAAAATCTGATTGACAAATTATTGATAAACATGGTAGAGATTTAGCATAAACCTTTAAACCAATATCTTGCCCAGTTTTGTGTAATTTACTTAGAACAATCCTAGTGATGTTTAAATAACTGTACCAAATGGAATAAATCAGACAGGATCCATTGACTGCTTGAAACAGGCCAGTTTGCAGAAGAAGTATTGTAATATATTTTTTTTCCCCCAGCTGTTTATACATTACTGCTAAACAAGGCTGTTATCTCGTTTCCTCAGTGCTGGGTTGTCTGAATCAGCATTAGTTGTATTTTCCAGACACCCATCCACCAAGTGAAGTAAAACAAGAGCTCTAGTGCGTCATGGATTTCCACCAATTGAACTTGAATCTCCAGTGCCGGAGGTTTATGAATTGAGAACCGTATCTCTCCGTTTCATTGTGAAGCTGTGAGGTGTCAGCGTTCCATTCTTCAAGGAAGACCCAACAGGTGTGAACTGGCAGGGTGGTCTGCAGCCTCTGAGTCTTCCAACTGCATAATAAGGACCCGTTTAGGAGTAACAGCCAGGATGACTTTTCGGTTTGGCGTCACCTTTTTCCTGTTCTCGCTCCTTATGATGATATCTGTAGCCCGCAGTTCCATCGATGTGAAAGGTATGTGTTTTAAATTGTATGACAAATCATTTATTCATATGAATAAAACATACAATTTTCCCCTATAGATTGTGTAATGTACAGTGCATTTACATGTGTTTAGACAAAACTTGAATATGGTAGGCCCAAAAAATATATAACTCCCCAATAACAAAAGGGTGGAATGTGGAAACCTTTATCATGGTACTTTCAGAAAGAGCTTTACGGATAATGCTGCACATTAATATGATCATACAGGCAACAATAAAATGATGTTTATTTGAGAAAATGCCAACATAACTTCATTGAAAATTGTTAAAACGATTTCTTTAAATTATAAACACAACTACAGCCGACAAACTTGTATGGAAATGACCCACTGGTTAAATAAACAGGCGGATTTCAGGTTAATTGAAAATATGGGCTTTTTGTTACAATTCTTAATTGAAAGCAGTCAAAAATGATTTTGACTTATAAAGTAATACAGAAAAATACCAACCTGCCACCAATATTGAGGTTATTAAAAAAAAACATCTGATGCAGATTTCAGGGCTATGCATTACAATTGTCACATTGATTATAATTGTATTAGGGCTGTTACTTTCCTATTAATTTAAAAAAAAAAAGATACAATAGAAACAATGAATGATACTAACATTTGTGTGATTGAAATTGCGGTTCCATTTTCTTGGAATATTGAAAGGAGCACAGTATGTGGGAAGAACAATAGAAATGTACAAAGATAAGAACGAAAGAGAGAGATGAGACAGATGGTTCAACATTGTACCTGGCTTTACAAACTAACAAAGAGCGCACAGTCCCAATCCGTTAACAGTTTGCAGAATTGTATGACTGTATGATGGTTATACGGTATGTTTAAAGCTGCAATCCATGCTGCCGCCCCCCCCCCACCCCTTTAATATGTGCATCAATACAATCCGCACAATGATAAGTAATTAGTTAAGTTGCTGATCGAACCATTCTCCTGTGATCGATCGGCGAAGATTCGGCTCAAGGGTTCACTAAATGACTGCAGAGGAATATTCTGCTCTGCAGTTAGTGAGACTTGTAAATGGTTGTTATAGAAACAAAAATGCTTGTTACATTATAATACCTAAAAAAATGTCATTCGGAGTTCTTTTTTTAAATAAAAATGCTACAAGTATTTTCTCATAGTACAGAACTGATTTATTAGAAAAAAACACATATGTAGGATATTGTTTGGTCTGCAGCTTTAATATAAAGTATACTTTCTTTTCATTGCAGATCTTGCGACTATGAAATGCAGAATTTCAGGTGTGGCTTTAGCCGAGAGCAAAGATCCGACGAACCAATTTAACTACACAACAGCTGAAAGTGTGTGCCAACTGCTAGGCTTAAAACTGGCTAATAAAACACAAGTTGAGAAGGCTCGAACCAATGGTTTGGAAACTTGCAGGTATGCAATTTGCAGACGGGATTTTGTTTCGGAAACTATAAACGATTCTATTTGCATTTCTTACTGTAGATTTGATGGAGGTTGTGATACCTTTTAAGGACCAACGTACGGGTTCTTCATAGATGACATTTGGAAACATTGAATTGTACTGAAGAAGAAGCCAGTGAGGTTTCTAAAGCTCCATACACAGGGCACCAAACAACTTTCCCGGAGTCACCCTGTCCCACCTCTCTCACACTCTCCCCTCTCTCTCACCAACGCCCATCTCATTTCTTCTCTTCTTCCTTTTCTCTCTTCTCACTCCCTCTCTCTCTCTCACTCCCTCACTCTCTCTACCTCCCTCACTCTCTCTACCTCCCTCACTCTCTCTACCTCCCTCACTCTCTCTACCTCCCTCACTCTCTCTACCTCACTCTCTCTCTATCTCCCTCACTCTGTCCCCTCTCACTCTACCCTCTCTCACAACTTCCCTCTCTCACTCCCCAAATCTTTCTTCCCCTCGCTCTCATCCTCTCTCTCTCTCCCTTACTCTCCTCACCTCTTTCTCCTTAACCCCTTCATTTATTTTCTCCTCTTCTACCCCCTTTCTCTTCTCACTCCCCTCTCTCTCTCCTTCTCACTTCACCTCTCCTTCCCCTTTCACCCCACCTCTCTCTCCCCCTCACCCCACCTCTCTCTCCCCCATTCGCCCCACCTCTCCCCCATTTACCCCACCTCTCTCTCTCCCCTCTCACCCCAACTCTCTCTTCCACATTCACCCACCTCTCCCCCCCTCACACTACCTGTCTCTCCCGCCCTCACCCCACTTCTCTCTCCCTCACCAAACTTCTCTCTTCCTCACCCCACCTCTCTCTTTCCCTCTCTCCCCCTCTCAATCCCACCTCTCCTCCTCTCTCACCCCACCTCTCATCCCAGCCCTCTCCCCCTCTCACTCCACCCCTCTCTCCCTCTCTCACCTCACCTCTCCCCCATTCACCCACCTCTCTCCCTCTCCCACCCCACCTCCCTACCCCTCTCACCCCACCTCTCTCCTCCTCTCACCCCACCTCTCTCTCCCGCACTCACCCACCTCTCTCTCGCAACTCACCCCACCTCTCTCTCCCGCACTCACCCCACCTCTCTCTCCCGCACTCACCCCACCTCTCTCTCCCGCATTCACCCCAACTCTCTCTTTCCCCCTCTCTTCCCCTCTCACACCACCTCTCCTCCCCTCTCACCCCACCTCTCTCTTCCCCTCACCCCACCTCACTCTCCACCCTCTCACCCCACCTCTTTTTCCCCCTCCCTCCCCCTCACCCCACCTATCCTCCCCTCTCACCCCACCTCTATTCCCCTCTCACCCCACCCCTCTCTCATCCCTCTCCCTCTCTCACCCCACCTCTCTCTCCCTCATTCACCCCACCTCTCTCTCCCCTATTCACCCACCTCTCTCTCCCCTCTCACCACATCTCTCTCTCCTCCTGCCCTGGGCCCTATCTATAGGGTAATGGAACGATGTCTGTCCTACCTGGCATGGGAGGGGGGCCAACCAGGCGGGCGAAAGCAGAATTTGGGCACGGTCCTAACTTCCTGGCCAGGAAGACATGTGCCTGACCTCCCCCCCTGTTGGCGGGCCTATCTATACACTATAATTTAATCAATGAAGAACTCATGTCGGTCCCTTAAAAGTTATTACAGTACACAACAAATCTACATGTCACTAAGAACCATATGGCTACAGGAGCTATTTCTAACTGTGAAATCTATTTGCTACAGATTTGGATGGGTGGCAGACCAAATAGTTGTTATCTCACGAATTCAAAACAATGAAAAATGTGGCAAGAACAAAACAGGAGTGCTTGTATGGAGCGTTCCACTTACTAAGCAGTTTCCTGCATATTGTTTCAATGTGTCCGGTGAGTAAAGAACGATTTTGTGGGCATAGTGTAATTTAAAATTAAATGACAGACTTGCAAGCCGATTTACTGTACAAGTAGACAGAATATAGACTTGAAAGCTGACTTACTGTACAAGTAGACATAGAATATAGACTTGAAAGCTGACTTAAATTAAGACAAAGCAATGGGGAAATCCAGCAGGATGCTAGGGTGTACAGGGAGAGCTATTAGCAGCAGAAATACAAAGGTAGTGATGCTACTTTATAGATCATTGGAAAGACCTCACCTAGATTATTGTGTTCAGTTCCGGAGACCATATCTCTGCAAGGACATACATTAATAAATAAGTCAAATTGTGCACAGATGGGCTGCTAAAAGGTGCATAATATCAGATAGAAGTTACATCCCCAGGTTGACAGAAAAACAAATATACAGAGCCACCTGCATACCAAAAAACAGGAGGAAAACAGGGTGTCGTTAGTTGTCACCAACAGCCCCCAACTGGATACCCTGCACAAAATAACCAACGACCTGCAACCAACCCTCCATAAAGGTGACAGATTGAAATAAATCTCAACAGAACCGCCCATACTCTCCTACAAACAGCCACCAAACGCAAACTACTTGTGCTCCAGCCCACCTCTCTCTCTCTCTCTCTCTCTCTCTCTCACTAACCCACCTCTCTCTCCCTCTCACCCCACCCCTATCTCCCCCTTTCACCCCACCTCTCTCTTCCCCATTCACCCACCTCTCTTCCCCATTCACCCACCTCTCTCTCCCCCTCTCACCCCACCTCTCTCTCCCCCTCACCCTACCTGTTTCTCCCGCTCTCACCCCACCTTTCTCTCCCTCACCCCACCTCTCTCTCTCCCCCTCACCCCACCTATCCTCCCCTCTCACCCCACCTCTCTCTTCCCCTCTCACCCCACCCCTTCCTCCCCCTCTCACCCCACCTCTCTCTCCCCCATTCACCCCACCTCTCTCTCCCCCATTCACCCCACCTCTCTCTCCCTCACCCCACCTCTCTCTGCTTCACCCCACCTCTCTCCCCACCTCTCTCTCCCTCTCTCACCAAACGTCAAACAACTTGTGCTCCAGCCCACAGACAGGATACTTATACCGCACACACACCAGGAGTGTAACATTCTGTTCCTCGTCCAATGCTGTCTACCCCATAACGTGCACATAATGCCCTAATAGTTGATTTTATATAGGTGAATCAGATAATGAGCATGCATCGCTACACCATCAATCAGAAAACAAGATGTCTTCTGTAGCACCAATTATAATATCAAGGACATGAAAGTAACAATTATCAAGGGAAATTTCAGAAAACATGGGAGTATAAACTCATGCAAACCTTTGATACATTAGAACTTGGATAATGGGGTTATGCCCTATTATGCCATACATGTACATTGTAAGATTGCATCTTTACTTCAATGCAAATATGCTATGTAATGAGGTCTCCAAATGAACAGTTCTCCTCCGCTCTGCCACAGCCGGGACACCTCACAACCACTTTCTAATATCTGACACATTTCCATTCATTTTTTTGCATTGCTACGTATGTCACTTTTTGTATCACACTATTATGATTATTATTATCATTTATTTATAATGCACCAAAATATTGCATAACACAGTAGAATAGGATTGGAGGACAAAAAACAATGACATAACAAACATTAAAGCAGCAATACGGGTTAATTTAAATTTAGATATATATATATATATATATATATGACAAGAAAATAGTAGCGCCAATAGATAAAGTATGGTACAATAGTTAAACAAATTAATCTCAGTTGACAGATAGAAATGCAACAAGAGATATTGATTAGATGATACAAAAAATGTATATATAGTATAGTGTATATTGAATTAGATTAATATATAATATATATAGATATATATTATATATATATTATATTATAATATATATTATACTAGTCATTAAGTTTATGGTGGGTAAAAAAAGTGCAAAAACCCTCACAGTAAAGCATAGAAGCAACTGTAAATATTACTGTATGTTCATTTGCATGTCTTAGACAGGTCTGCAACCCTGTCTTTCCCCATTGTCACCCAGCATACAGCACTTCCACTGCAGCAAGGGATTCTGGGAAATAACATGCAAATGAGCACTCAGTGCCACCTTTTGTCTCAAGCTCGTATTACACAAGCCAATCCTCAAGCCAATGCATGCTGTTTTAAACACAGCTTTTAAACAGGCTGGGATGAGATGCAAAGCCATTAGACCTACTCACATACATGTTTCAACCTTGATGGGTATCATCAGTGTGAGGCTGGTCTTAATGGCTAGCAGGTTTGAGACTAGACTAGGTAATCACCACTGTCATTAAGGTTATGGTGGGTAAAAAAAAGTGACAAAAAACCTCCACAGTAAAGCATAAAGCAACTGTAAATATTACTGTATGTTCATTTGCATGTCTTAGACAGGTCTGCAACCCTGTCTTTCCCCATTGTCACCCAGCATACAGCACTTCCACTGCAGCAAGGGATTCTGGAAATGACATGCAAATGAGCACTCAGTGCCACCTTTGTCTCAAGCTCGTATTACACAAGCCAATTTTTACGAGCTTGAGACAAAAGTGGCACTGAGTGCTCATTTGCATGTCATTTCCCAGAATCTATACTGTTAGAGGTATCAGTACCGTGTTAGCCGAGCTTCAATAATCAAAACCGGGGGGAAGGAACGTCACAGATAACATTCCAAAAGACACTGTTTTTAAGTTTACCTTTTGCTTCATTCATTGTAACATCGCCGGAAGAAGAGATCAGTGTATCTCGAAAGCTCGCACAAAAAAGCATTTCGCTAGCCACAGACGGTCTTATCATTATTTTTTTTTGATTATATATATATAATATATATAATATATATATAAATATATACTAATCCACTCCTGAATGTCCAGTCCAATTGCTACGCTTTGGATGGGTTTGGGGATGGGTTTGGGGCAGCTTTCAGGTGGAGAACCACGTCCAGAAATCTAGAAAAACAAAAGAGAAAGCGCGCAGCCCATACATTTAATATAAAAACTGAGGAGAGGGAAACAAGCTCACTCACAAACAAAGATTAAAAAACAGGCAATATGAATATCACCAACATGGGACCAGCATGGAGTCTCCTCCACAGCAGAGATGAAATAGAAGCTGCCAGCTGTCAGTCCAAGATATCAGACCTCATGGTGTGTATTAAGATAACTCGAATGAAAGTCCTTGGTAGTCAGTCCTTTCAACCAAGTGATGACGTAATGCCGTCGCTGCTATCCTGACGCGTTTCACCAGTCACGCTGACCTCCTCAAAGGACCTCCTCAATTTTTATATTAAATTTATACTCTTTTTACGCTATGGGCTGCACGCTTTCTCTCTTTTTATATTATATATATATATATATATATATAATATATATATTATTAATACTAGATATTACTATATACTTATATATATATATATATTATTATTACAGGGTTGAAGCTCCGGAGCTGAAGCCTGTTGATTTGCGCTCCAGGGACCTCCTGCTTCCAGAGATACTTACCTCTGTAGTGGTGCCGGTATGTGTTCCTTAATCTAATGGTGGCGTTTAAATGTCCCGTGTCACACGGGCCAATAGGAAGCCGTGATGTCATCTGGTGCGGCTTCCTATTGGTCCGTGTGACCTGGACCTTTCAATTCTGCAGAGATACCAGTAGCCGCCTACGGAGGTAAGTATCTCTGGAAGCGGAGCTGACATTAATGGGGTTCAGCTCCGTAGATCCCCTGCTTCAACCCTGAAATAATAAATCTATCTATATATATATTTTTTTATTGTCAAAGTTAACCCACATTGCTGCTTTAACATACATTGATACAGTAGGTAAAGAGGGCCCTGCCCCAAGGACATTACAATCTATAAGGAAGGGGGTAATTGCAAACATAGGGTACAGAGGGGTAATAAGGTTGGTGTAAACATGTATCACTTTTGTTCTGGAAAGACTAAATGCCCTCCCTACGTACAGCTCAGAGGAGAGAGTGTAGAGGGAGATATGATATAATGCACCTTGCTGAACGAGGTGCAGGAGGGAAGCATATTCCAGAGAGAGAGAAGCGCTAGAACAAGAGGTCATCCTCTGAAGCTGGAAGGGTAGGAGGCTCAGGGGAAATGTGAGCAAGTACTTCTGCACTGAAAGAGTAGTGAATTCAGGGGAAAGCCTCCCGGCAGAGCTGGTAGAGGCTAATACAGTAACAAAGGGAAATAAAAAATGTTTGCGATAGGCATGTCTTGTCCCATAACGTTTCTCTCTAATATTTGCAGCTATGAGACATTTTATTGGATATGAGTTGTTCATAAATGATAGTGTATATATAGCGTTTTGGAGAACTCACAAGGCTCTTTTTCCTGTGTACAGTTTGCAATTGCTTAATGATATGTACACACGAAGACAAGACTTCTACAGCTTCAAAAGCTCAGTACACTACATTTTAAACCTATGAAGAACTCTCTTCTTGGGCCATTAAAAACCGCATCACAAATCTACAATTCCCTAGGACCAGTATTGCTACTAAAACGTATTATTTGCTTGAAAAAAGTTCAGTGACGAGTAAACCTCTGGATGCCAGATCTGCATCAATTGTGTAAAAAAAAACAAAAAGATCATGGTTGTAACATTTAATGAGTATTCAAGTGGAGAGAGCAATAAATGATTAACAATTATCGTATGACCATAAACTAACTCCGAGACCTAATAATGGTCTAGATTTATAAGAGGAAGCTGTATTCAATCTACCACTCCTTTTATTTTCTTTGACCACAAAGTCACCTTTGAGAACCTTGATATAAAAAAACAAACAATATAACTGTGAGAGGCAAATAGAAGTATCACTTGTGAGCACACTCACGTTACCGACAGGTCTGCCACTGGGAAGCAACAACTGAGACACTTTTTAGACCCCACGTCTGCAACCCTGCCTTTCCCCGTTATCTCATAGCATACAGTGCTTCCACTGCAGCCAGGGATTCTGGGTAATGACATGCAAATGAGCACTGTGAGAAGCAAACCCAACTAGCAGAGCGCCATCCTGATCTTGCAAAGATCTCTGCTGCAGATGTCCTCCACCACTAGTCGTAGAATCCCCTCAGCTTGAGTCCAGGCTGAAAAAAATAACAACTAGAAAACATGTATATAGATTTTTGGAAGCCATGTACTAAAGTAGAGGCATACCCCGGTTTAAGGACACTCACTTTAAGTACACTCGTGAGTAAGGACATATCGCCCAATAGGCAAACGGCAGCTTGTGCCTGTCAGCATGTCCTGAGCAGCAATACCGGCTCCCTACCTGTACCGAAGCTGTGCGCAAGCGGGGAGACTATAGAGCCTGTTACACACGCGTTATTTACATCAGTTATGCACGTATATGACGATTACAGTACTGTACATGCATCAATAAGTGGGAAAAAGGTAGTGCTTCACTTTAAGTACATTTTAGCTTTACATACATGCTCTGGACCCATTGTGTACGTTAATGCGGGGTATACCTGTATATACAGCATGTATGTGCTGTTTACACAATAATCTCATTGTGCAAATTAGGACATGAAAACATTAACATGTAATTATAAAGCTGAAGACCCATGATGACAAAGATAAAGAAGATTAAGTGATAATAATGCGTGAACACTTACAGAAAGTTCAGTATATGTTTGTAAAAGTGCACTTTTAATGCTGGAAGTAACTTGTTTTTGACTACATTTCTTTTGGACTGATTGTCGTGTTTGTTTCTTTCCCTTAGATACCTGGATAAATTCTTGTAAACCAGAGATAAGGTCAACAACAGTCCCTGGGACAGAGGCGCAATCTCCTACAGCTACACAACTCTCATCTACTGTCACAACCAATAAAGCTAGCACGGAGTCACAAACCACACCTACAACGTTGCACGTTGTACAGACAACGCCTAGAAAGAAGGAAACAACAACATTTCTCACCAGGTGCATCACAAAAGCTATGTTGACGACAAAAATGACAACACCCGAGGCTGAGATTGAAGTATCCAGTGGGCCTAAAAACCAAGCAGCGCTAAAGACTGATCAAGCTATATTCGGAGGTAAAGAGAAAAGAATAAAACATGATGGCCCACATTCACTCCGCAGTCTTCTGAGGCTGGAGAACACCTTCCAGCCCATTCAAGTCAAGGAGCTGCAAAGTGTCCTCTAGCTGGAAAGTGGCCCATGGCTTATGCTTGGTAGTTATTGCCCTACTACACCCCTGCATGTGGTATCACTCATACAAATGTCTGGTTGCAAATAGGGCAGTGCTCAGGCTGTTGAGCTGTGTAGAGGCAAGTGATATCTGATAGGAGGTAGTTACAAAGATAATTGGTAAGATATTGACTACAGTGAACTACTTTGTCCAGTTCCGGAGCCCATATTACCCAAAGAACATACAAAGGGTTATAGCAATCCTAAACAGGTCATATTTTGCATTAACCTTATAGAGAGGAAGACCCGGTGATCTACATGCCTCCTGGAAGAGAAAGGGGAGTGCACCCCTTGCTAGAGAATATTTGTTCCTCGAACCCTTGATTAATAAATATTTTTGCCTTGTTATTGGTCTAGCGCTAAAAAAAGAGTTTGACTGATTCCAGGCAGAATAGTGTCCTGAGCTGAATAAGGCCTCAAACTGCACCTCAGTGTTTGCCCACAGAATGAGTGGTCTAGGTTTCAATTACTGAGGGAGCCTCCAAAGTCGCACCCTACAATGCCTTGCTGCTGTGGATGCAAAGCGTTGTGGGGAGTGGCTTTGGAAGCTCCTATTGTAATTGACATCTAGACTGCCCACGCCAAGGTTCAGTGTTTCGCCTTTGCACAGTTCCCACATGGGCTCAGGAACCCACTATACTGATTGTGATCCGCCATCACATTTTTTTGTCTGGAGAATCCCTCAGGGACATCTCACGAACCCTCTGTTGGGGGAAGGATAGAAGGAAGGGTTTTCCGAGTGAAAGACAAAAGTAGTTCCAGGTTGTGGTATACTCAGGGGAAATGGAAGACAGTAGAGTACTCCTCTGCAAAAAGTAAACAGAAACACAAAATAATCTCAGGGACAACATGAGGCTCATGTCTCCTGGAATTGTCTATACCAAAGGTTCCTAAACCCAGTCCTCAGTGACCACTAACAGTACAGGTTAAGGATACCTCTGCTTGAGCACAGGTGGTTCAGTCAAAAAGATTGGGCCACCTGTGCTAATGAGGATAGCCTTAAAACCTGCACTGTTAGTGGTGCTTGAGCACTGGTGTGGGAACCTCTGCCCTAGACTGTCTATGAAAAATGCATAGAGCTATTTTAAAGTGCTTTTGTGCTTTGAATTAATATCTTTTTTTTTATATGTTACGGTCTGCTTAAACAGCCTACATTTAAATATCAAAAGCACCCTCCCTAAACGTGTGTGCTTGCTCATACCGTATATGGTGGATGAAGATTATCACTTCTCCAATGACGTGGAAAGGAACATTTTTTCTGGGCTGATAAGAGAATCAGTGGTTGGCAAATAACTCCTTAAAATGTGTCATTGTTTAATGTTAGCAGGTAAAGGGTGGCACCTACAGTGTGTGTTGAAGCAGCAATATCCCCTACTTTTAACATAACAAGAAACAGGGGCTGGAGAGGGGGTTCTCCAGAACTGACGCACACGATTTTTAGCTCTGAGAACCCACAGGTTCCCAAAATACTTTCTCGCTTAGTTGCTGGTGTTTTCTCCACCGTTTGGAACATCAAAATGGCTGCCACACCGACCTTGGTCCAGCTGACCAATAGGAAGCCGCAATGTCATCGGTGAGATGACTGTTGCAACTTCCTGTTGGATGACCCCAGTGGCCATCTTTGAATACTCGGGAAGAGCACCAGCAACTAAACTGTTAAATATCTCAGAAATCAGGCACCCCCTGGGGCTAAAACCCCCCCAAAAAAGCTCAGTTCAGCTCCGGAGGACCTCTGGTTCTAATTCAGTAAAAGAATTCATGTGAAAATGGGAGGATTGCTGCTTAAATTGTGTTAAATGCATCTACATTGACTGACAAATGTCATACATTCTATGCAGAGTTTTTTAATACTTACATTTTTTATTGAGTTCTCCGACAGCTGGGGAGTGTTTTTTGGGGGGTTTTGCACCATTTTGACTTTATCAACCCCTGCTATCATTAACCCAATGTTTTTATTCACCCGCAGGTTTGCCGACGGCCTTGTTGATATTAGCACTGGCATTTTTCATAGCGGCTCTTGCCCTTGCAGTTTGCTACATCAAAAAGTAAGTTTGTGTTGCCCCGATCTTTCCTTTTCTTTTTATACGACACTGGAGGGCTTAAGAAATATTTAAACCGCCAACTACGATTGCAGTACTTTTGGGGAATGTTTATTCAAGTCCTCTGACTGCAAAACTGGAGCAAACAAAAAGCCAGAGAAAACAGCACCAGATATTATTTGTACTTTATTTAAAAGTCTTGTTGGAAGCGGTGTGATTATTTTCCCTTGATGCTGGTCTTTGCACCAACTTTAGCCGCAGTTTCTCAACTGGGAGACTTTGATAAATAACCCTCATGTAGCAGTATTATTCTTAGGGCTTTAGTTCTATTTCTGCCGAAGTGGGCCTTATTTATTTGTAAAATGTTTTACCAGGAAGTAATACATTGGAGAGTTACCTCTCGTTTTCAAGTATGTCCTGGGCACAGAGTTATGATGACAAATACATGGTTACAAATACAGTTACATTAAGTTAGAAGGGTTATACATTGTATACAAGACATTGCATGCACAGTAAGAGATAATATATGTTATAGCGTATGTAACAGTTACAGACCAGATTAAAATGTGAGACAGCTTAAGTTTTGAAAGAACTTAAACTGGTGGTGGATGTGAGAGTCTCTGGCAGACTGTTCCAGTTGTGAGGTGCACAGTAAGAGAAGGAGGAGAGGCCGGTTACTTTGTTGAACCTAGGGACCGTGAACAGTCTTATGGACTTGTAGTGTGAGTTACCTCAACGTTGATTTATAATCACACAGTGTTAAGCAGCTCTGGGCAGCAACAAAGGCAGGAAGATGAGCAAATAACATGAGTCGCTTTTTAAAGAGTTATTTTTATGAACGGTTCCCTTGTTCTCAGGAAACTGCCAGGTACCTGTCAGTGTTACCACGCATTACTGGACGTGAAGTTGTTGTGTAGCGCAATGGAAGAGGCAGGGAAGGGATTATGATCTCACGCAAAGGGGGGGGGGGGGGGGCGGGGGGCTTCTGGCAGGGTGGGTTGTTTTTTTTGTTTTTAAATAAACTACCAGCTGGCACATATCAATTTGTTCAGTTTTCCATAAAATATATGAAACCTGGTATACTATCTCCTTAAGCATTTCTCTGGCCTACAACACTTGCAGCAATGATTCACTGGCTCCTGTGTCAGCGAAATGGTTACATTTGATGCCAGTGATGTATCACAGTGAAGGAGATTAGTGACACAACAATTGGCTGCAGCTATATACACAGGGCATTATGTATACAAATGTATCTGGTGCAGAAAAAATATTTACAAAGATAGCACCTGATTTAAGAAAGGGAAGAAAAATCTTACAAAAACCAACGGAATTTAGTTTCTCTAATAAATGCAGAAAATGTTTTTTTTTGCTCACGTTTTGCAGAAAACGTTGAAAAGCGGCTCCCATCGATCTCATACGCCGAGATTCACTAAGCGCCGATTGGGGGAACCGTTCCCTCAACCAGTGTTAATTGCCATTGTCTTGGATGCCAGTTAACGGCAGATCGGTGCTTCGTGAGTCTGTCCCATAGACTCCAAAACTATGACCAGACTGCATAAAAGTCTGAACTCTGAATAGTGTGGGGACTTCTGTATCCACAAACACTTAGACAAAAATAATTTGGCATGCTGGAAGAGGCTTCATAATAGTATATATATTGTAGACCAGGGGCGGCCAACTCCAGTCCTGTATGGCCATCAACAGGTCAGGTTTTCAGGATATCCCTGCTTCAGTCGATGACTGAGCCAACTGAGCCAACTGTGCTGAAGCTGGAATATCCTGAAAACCTGACCTGTTGGTGGCCGTTGCGGACTGAAGTTGGCCCACACCTGTTGTAGACCATGTGTGCACCAGACAAACTTTGTCCAACCTCCTGTTTTCCAAACTCTACCCCAGGTACAAAACGAATTTGCTCTTCACAAAGAAGAAAGAGGAGACGGAAGCAGTAGAAACGAAAGTGTTTAAGGAAACCGCGACCAGCGACAACGCCAACGCCACGGAGGAAGAGAAGAAACCGAACGGGACAGGAGCAGAGAGTCCGCCAACCCTCCCCGTTACTGCAGGAATCTGCGCGGAAGCAGAAGTTTAGAGACAGCCCTAATATATACTGAACAATACGACAAGTATACAGAGGGCTCTGTGCCTGATGTGTGCGCGCACTGATCTGTACAACCAAGGGGGGGGGGGGGCAGACCTTTTATAAGAGCGACATCCACCGATGACTTTTGATGCCGGAGGTGTTTTGGAACCACCTCAACTCAGCTGTTGTTATTCAGAGGTCACGAAACCCAAGAGCGAGCACTTAACATGTGAAAGCACGATCGTGTGTTTGTTACCTTCACCTTGAATATCTTTATAGCATCCTCTCAGCTCTCTGCCTCAACTAGACTATTGGTATCCAGCATTATTTTGTAGGTTGCAATATATTTGATGGTGGACATTTTCCATAGCTACTGGGGTACACGTGGCTTTCAAGATCCCACACAGCGTCTGCACAAAAGAGGGGCAAGATACATTGGCGGTTTCATATCGATCATGCAGGTTATTTTGTCGTCCCCCCAGCTACAAAAGGGGGCAAAAAATAGCCCCACATTTGTCAAGGAAAAGAATTCCACTGTTTTCTATGAGATTCCTTTTCTTTCGACCAAGATGTAATATTTCCCTTTCTGCTATAGGTTCAGTCGCGACTCGCTAAACTGTTAAGTTTTCTCTTTTGTGCTGTTCAAATTTTTTTTTTTTTAAATTGAATAAACCACTGTTAAAAAAAGCCTCATACAACAGGCCTGACGCCACCGGGTCTTACCTGATGTAACTTAGTATTAATACAACAGGTACAGCCAATACAGTACAATGAATGTTGTTTAATGTTTGTACAGAACGGACAGAAAATCACCTACAACAGGTCTAAAGAAGCCTAAACATCATTGCCACGTATGTAACGGGATTCAGACCATCAGCACTAAAGATGTTAATATAGGGAAAAATCCATCTAGCATTCTCACTGGTTTTGTTTTAACTACATTTACTTTGCTTTTATTAACCTATCAATATTCCAAATGGTGAAATTAGCAGAAGTAAAAATGCCCTGCAGCATTCGGGTGAATCTGACGGTTTCCAAGTAACAAGTATATTTTTAATTGTATGTATTTAATAACCCATACACAGCAGCTTTTAATTGTAAGTTGTGCGCAGTCCCTATTAAGCTATACAAGTTTGTACTATTTATTACAGTTATACCATGTAAATCCTTTATTATATTTTGTTGTATAAATATTTTTTTCTGCACTTTTCACAAAACGTACACTTGACACTCAGGACTGTATAATGAGTGTGAAATGTTGCTTATCTTAATATATGTTACTATTGCAGAGGTGTGGAACATGGTGCACATTAAAGCAGCAATTCCCCTTACCCCTTTTTTCACCCCCCACCCGATAATTGTTTTTTTACAGGTCAGGAACCGGGGGGGGGGGGGGGGGGGGGGGGTATCCTGAAGGTGAGCTGTGATCTTTTCAGATTTGAGGCGACACCTTGGATCCCACGATACTTACTGGGGAAGTTACTAGGTTTAAATCTCCCTCCAGGGGAAACGAGATCGCTGCCATATCTCCGGCCAATAGGAAGCTGCAACATCATTGCTTGTGGCTTTCTATTGGACAGCCATTTAAATCCCCTCTAAAAACTAGGAAGTAATATTGGTAACTTCACTTGTAGGTATCTCGGGAATCCGGTTGGAGACCCGGTGCTGAAAAAAGTGCAGTTCAGCTCTGGCGGACACGCCGGTTTCAATGCTGTAAAAAAGAAGGGGAGTTAGTTAGAAGGGATTGCTGCTTTAAAGGCTAGGCCTGTGTTGGTGTGGGCAGGAACGTCATCTAACAGCTACCTTTAAATGCCCCTTAAGTGACTACCTTGGAGAGCTCAAGCATAATTAGGTATAGGCAAGGCAAGTGCCATCCACCAACCATCCCATCTCCACCAAAGTTATTTCTTCTTGAGTTTGTAGTTGTATATACCACTCATTTTAGCTTCAAACAATAAACTCATTCACAACATGGAATTTTGAAGGCGAAACACTAAAAACAAATAAATAAAACGCATTGTTTTATATCTTGTCTCTTTATGATGAAGGCTATAATGTTTGGAATTCACAGTTTTATGTTGTTTTCAAATGTCATATTTGTATTGTTAAAAGACAAAAATACCCAAATGCTACAGTACATCCAATGTGGCAAAATACATAGTTAAATACTTCAATTTTAGTATTCTCATGAGTGAGGGGCATTTAGTGAAACCATTTGGCCAAAGCGTTATAAGCCTGCAGCCACGTCACGGCATGACCAGTATGCAGGTCCTACCACTACCTGTGAACATTCTCATTTACCTCTGCAGTGGAGGGAGAATGCTCTCAATAGACATGCATCAATAAAGTTGACTACCCGCTCAAACCCAAAGCCGCTCTAGAGTTAGTCAAGAAAAACTAAGGTGCAGAGGGACTTTTTTGTATAGACAAAAAACACTTGTATGTAAGATAGAGAGCATACAGACGGTCCCTACAAATTACACTCAAAGTACATATGGTAAATATAATAGGGTGATTCAATAATCACAGAATCATAATATTCCTAGAATGAGGAATATCAATATATACCTCATGTGTACCACTAACAACGAATTTGTCATATGAAATTTTTTATATCTCCCACTTTCTATGTTGAAAAATAAAAAAGTTTTATTATTAAGATATCGACGCAAGTGATAATTCATTTACAGTGATGGTTAAAAATCCCCATTGGTGAGGCCACTAGCTACTACCACCCAGTAAGGTAAGTATTGTATCTAAATAGATTATGGTAGTAACACTATGTACCCGCACCAGCTATTAACGTGCTTCTCAGAACATAAGATATTCTTGTTCTAAGGTTGGACCTAGATATTCAGTCCAATACAGTACGTATACTATGGGTCTATGGTGTTAAACACAATAGAGAACACAGCAGTGTCCAAACAATGTCTGTCTCTTTAAGGATATATAATAGTATTTATGTGAAATCTACTATAATAATGTTTCAAAGTATCACACGCACAGATCACTTTGATTATTTAGCTGAACAGACAATTTGACCAACAATGGCTGTCAAAGTGTCTATATATAATATGCAATCGCTATGGTATGTTATATGCAGGCAGAATACTCTCTATAAAATAAAAGGTATGTAGAACCTATATGACAGCATAAATCTAGAGTTTTTCTTCTAAGCATTAAATTGCTGCTGAGATATAAACTGCAGCAGTATACAGCTATTGTTATAAGGCAGTGCACAAGGTCTTAGCAACAAACAGGCAACACATGTTGCTATTATACTCATTCTCAGCATTCTCTGAATAAAGTTTGTGCAGCAAAAACACCACCATACAACCAGGTCACGATGCTGTTCCGGATGCCGACCGCCTCCCGCTATTGACACCACCGTCATGGCGGCAATTAAAATCCCTACGTGCGTTTCGTGTACGAAGCGTACACTTCGTACCTCCCCTGTTATAAGCCTGCAGCCACATCACAGCTTAGGCTGCGCTTATAGTGCCGGCGACAGCGACGTCGCGGCAAAACAAATGCATTGACGCCGTCGCGTGCGCTTATAGTAAGCGACGGCTTGGTCGTGATCGCTGGAAGTCACCTCTATTTTATCTTTCCAGCGACCGCAGCCTGATCGTCGCGTCGCCGGCACTATAAGCGGAGCCTTAGGCTGTGCTTATAGTGCCATCGCCGGCGACGCTGATGTCACGATGCGGTCGCTGGAAAAATCAAATAGAGAGGACTTCCAGCGATCAAGTCGTCGCATCATTGCGTCGCGCCTACTATAAGCGCACGTGATGGCAGCAATGCATTTGTTTTGACACAACGTCGCTGTCACTGTTGCCAGCACTATAAGCGCAGCCTAACTGGTCATGCCTTTGGTCTTACTCCACTCCTCTCCCAAAGTTAGTAAAGATTCAACGTTCTATGCAACATGCCATTTATTCTATGATGTACACGCTGTGTAATACTGCAAGCTCAAAGTGAAGAAAGCTACAATTGCTGCTTCATTAGAGATGGGGGGGGGGATGGTTCTCCTGCATTTGCATTCACAGTGAATATTGTATTTGTTTGCATTTTCAAATATTCGTAAATTCATTGCAGTTAAAAAAAAAAGGGTCCCTACTCGGGTTTTTTAATGTTGAATATTCGAAAAAATTCAAAATGACAGAGTATTTAAAAAGTTGCCAAAAATTTGGAAAGAATATTTGAAAATGAGAGAATGCAGAAATATTTCAAATATTCAAGAATTTTTTTCATGTTTCGGAAAAGGCAAAAAATAATTGAACACGTTCGCCCACGTCTATGCTCTCTATATATTATTATGCATACAGAATCCTTTGCACCTTGCATGTATGTATGTCTTTATTTATATAGCGCCATTTTTGTACATAGCGCTTCACATTGGTACTACACGTGACAATCATATAAATAACAAATAATACAAATCACAGATCATGGGAATAAGTGCTTCAGACATAAGAGTAACATTTCGGAAGAGGAGTCCCTGCTCTGAGGAGCTTACAATCTAATTGGTCGGGAGAACGTACAGAGACAGTAGGAGGGCATTCTGGTAAGTGTGTCTGCAAAGGGGGCCAAGCTTTATGTATCGTGTATAGTATTAGCCACAGTGCTATTCATATGCTTCTTTAAGCAAGTGTGTCTTAAGGTGGGTCATTTACAGTGTCTCAAAATCAGATAGCTACAGCAAGAATGAGCTCTATAACTGACGAGTTCTTCACCCTCCTCTTTATCACCTTATATTTACCTCCCCATCTTTTCTCCTGTCCCACAATCCTTCCCCTTCATTGTTCCCATCTTCTCTATCATTTCTCCCTCCCACATCTACAGTACCTCATCTGCCAACTCTCTAGCCAAGGGTTGGGCAACCCCAGTCCTCTAGCGCCACCAACAGGTCAGGCTTTAAGGATATCCCTGCTTCGGCACAGGTGGCTCAGTCAAAAGACTGAGCCTCTGATTGAGCCACCTGTGCCGAAGCAGGGACTGATTGAGCCACCTGTGCTGAAGCAGGGACTGACTGAGCCACCTGCACTGAAGCAGGGACTGATTGAGCCACCTGTGCTGACACAGGTATATACTTAAAACCTGACCTGTTGGTGGCCCTTGAGGACTGGACCTGCCCACCCTTGCTCTAGCCTGTGCCTCCCTCTCTTAAGCCATTACCCCATGACTTACTCTAAGTCAGACACTGGGGTGGAGTAGATAAAAGGCCCCTAGACTACACATCTAAGTGCCAGTGAGGAGGGACCATGGGAAGATAGAGAACTAAAAGGAAAGAGGATGCTGGTAACAAAGTAACTCTGCATTTCTGCTGGCCCCCCACACCCCCCCCCCCTCTCCCTTTCTGTGTGCTAGTCTCCTTTTTTTGATTTACATCCCCAAGAGAGGAAGGGAGGATGAAACAGCTTGTAGGCAAGAGGAAGCTCAGGGGGAAGTGGAGCCCTGTGGTTTGTCCACCCTTTTGGGGTCCTTTATGCACTACCTCTTCCTCGAGCCCCCATCACAATGCAGATCATACGGGAAGGGATGGGAAGGAAAAAAAAACAGGGTGGGAAAACCCCTGGGAGTGTAGACTTTTCCCGTAAATTGCCGACTACGCCCTTATTAATAGATATCCTTTGTAGAGTAAATAGGTTAATAGAGGAAGCTATACAGAAGCGTCTGGGACCTCATCTGCACTGTCATTCAAAGGGCAGACTTGGTGACATATTTACTTAGCAGCCTTATGCCCATAGACACCTTCCAGCCCATGCAAGTAAATAGGCGGTAAGGCGTCTTCCTGCGTCGGAAGGTGTTTTATGGCAGAAGACTGGTTAGCAAATATGGGCCTTATCCACTTTGCAGCACGAGAGTCCTGCAACATGCATTGTTCTGCAATTGTTCTGCAATGCACGGTAAGCCCATCTTAATAGGTCTTGGATGCTCCTGTTAGTCCATCAATAGAGATTTTGGTTTTTGATGTCGGACCAATGAGATTCCCCACATCTACTAACAATCAAACACTTTTGAGTTTTATATATATAGATTTATATTATTTATTATTTATATGATTGTCATGTCTATTACTGCTGTTAAGCGCTGTGTACTTTTATGGCGCTATGTAAATAAAGACATACATACATACATACATGTTACACTGAAGAGTGCTTTCAAAATGATGCAATATCAACGTATCACAGTAAGTAGGACAGAGGCTGCTTGCAAGTTAATCCTCCTTGGAGTATTGACATCAAAAACCCATAGAAGACATGATGCACACCTTGACATGGATGGGAACAGCTGCGATGTCTGTCTATATGCAGCAGCTGTGCCATACATGTGTTAGGGACAGCACCCAGAGGAGTGTAAGGAAGGCTACTGTTTACTTAAGAACACTGAGACATTACAGCAAGACAGGTCTCACTGACACTCCACTCACAAACCTGTTTTCCCCACTATAACAATGTTCCACTTCCAGGACTGAATCCACCATAACCTATTCATGGCAGGAAACTATGCAAAAAAAATGCCAAAATGGGAACATTATGTATATTTTGTAATAATATTTACATTCATCTTTCTTTTCTTCATATGCCACATCACTTTTTTTGCTATTATTTTCGGAGACTATAAAATAGCTGATGTTTTCTGTCGCAGGAATACATTATTTTGTTGTCCACTGATTACATCCTTTTAGTGGAAATTAAAAAAAAAATGAATACAATGCTGGATATATTTGCGTAATTGCATCTTTAAAGCAACAGGGCCACTGAGATGAACAATTACGAAGGGGGCAATTAGTTAGCACTGTTAAAGGAGTAATCCAAGCTGTTTTTTTATTTTCAGATTTTATTTACATAAGTTTGAAGCAGGGGGTCCCTGCTTGTGTCAGCTATTGTGTCCACTATCACATTATATCTGTCCCTAGAAGATTACTGATGTTGTATGCCCCTTATATGTAGACCACTGACATTGTAGCTGCATCAATATGGTCCTTTTTTTCGCCGTCCATTGATTTTAATATTTCAGTTCATTACATTAGCTTAAGTTCAATACTTAGAGGGCAGGTCAAGCTGTTAGATTGGTGTATCTATAAATCTAAACATCAGGACCAACACGAGTGTTGGTTGCAATGGAGATACATCACTGCAATAGGTTTAATAACGTTGTGTTTAGCTGAATAAATTAATTGGTTATACTACAAATCCGTGTGCCCTGTCTTCCTTCAGCCGTAACATTGACTCTGATTGACCAATATGCGATCACATCTTTATAAACCTGCCTTTCAGACAGCCGGTATCTGGCTCTTCTCCTAAGTGTATTTAATAAAGCCACCCGTTTACATTTAATAGTTTATGTGGTACTCTATTCACATTGTACTGTCATAAAGCAGGTGACCCTATACTATGAGGCTGTTATGACCTCAAATAATATTCACCAGGTTAGCTGCCACCAATACCGTCATTAGGTACATTTCTATACCAGGCTGTCTACACCAGCTACTTTTCCTTGAGCTCATTATTCGTGAATTATTATTTAATACTATTTTACTACTTATGTGTGCGGTTCGTTTGTGAAAATAGTTTGTCTACCTACTATTTTATAATTAATTTGATATACAGTAGGGCCCCGCTTCTCGGCAATCCGCCAATACGGCGGTACCGAGAAGGGGGCCACCATGTCTGCGCATGCGCAGAACGGGGACGGCCGAGCATGCGCAGAATGGGGACGGCCGAGGTCGCACATGCGCAGAAGGGGGGAGCAGCCAAGTTCGCACATGCGCAGAAGGGGGGACTGCAAGTCGGCGCATGTGCAGAAGGGTAGGAGATGCTGAAAATCGGCGGTTCCGCTTTGCGGCGAGGCCATGGAACGGAACCCGCCGTATTAGTGGGGCCCTACTGTACTATTAAAGGTTATGTTTTAATACCTACCACATTACTCTAAGAATCAGTTGAGTACTAGAATATAGGGGCTCTTTCTGTTTTGTTTCGGCAAGATCTTTGTCCTCAATCCTATGTTAAAATTGAAAAAAATTGGCAAAAAAACTGCATGCTTGGATTGCCTCTTTAATACCCATCAGTAACCTATCAAAACCCTTCGATGGAGGTACTGGAAATATTAGGTACAATTTGAGTGTTTTCCTGGAACCAGGGTCACGAATGATGTATGAATAGTTCCAGTAAGCTTAACTCATGCCTTCCCTCTTTCAAAGCACAACAAGTCCTTTGTCTTTCTTAGTTTTATTGAGGAAAAATCACAGGAAGAAAGGTACTTGCAGATGTAGTGTAGGTAGAGAGTGCTTCTCTGTCTGAAGTGCAGTGTATCAAGGATGAGGCAGTGTAAAACAGAAAGGCCTTGCTGGGGTAAATAGCAGGCAGGTACTCACTCAGAGTCCAGGGTGAAAAGGAAGTGAGGAGCAAGGGTCACACTAGAAGGGAAGTGAGACTATACTAACTTTCAGCAAGGACAGGGGGGTAGGAATAGCCCACTCTCAGCTAGGAGAATAGGAGATTGCGGGCAACCAACACAGGCTGTGTAAACAACATGTAACAATAATGTTGCCTTTTCACATGCAGCTAGCTGCCGGGACAGAGAAAATAACAGGCAGCTAAACTAGGGAGATATGAATCCCATGAGCTGCAAAGGGAGACAGAGAATATGGAATCTAGTTCCAGGACAATGTTCTGTAGAAGCCCAACCTGGCCTCAACCACAGACGTTATGGAAACACGTTGGATCAACCTATTTTTGTTCAAGTTCTCTCCAAGTGCATTCTGGGATTTGCGGGTTTTCCCAGTAAGCTAAGGGGCTTCACAAATCAGACTGAAATAAGCTGCATACTGACCGACATCTGGAAACTCTTATCAGGGAGATATAATAGGAACATGTGGACGATCTCGTCCGTTTCCATTGACTTGCAGGATGAAGGATTTTTTTTTTCAAGGAGAAAGTAGAAAAAAAACATATATTTGTTTGGCAAATTATTAGGGAGTCTCCCATTTAAATTGGGAGAGTTTGAAAGTATGATAAGCTGTTCCCCTACTTGACTCCAGAGCATCTATTTGTATAAGTGTAGAGGAAGCTGCATCTCTGACCCGCAGTAATAAGGAATTTAGGTTTCCTGATTCTCATAGACTTTTGCTGCATTTTGGGTTTTGTATTGGGTCTTACATTAATATTATGCATTTGAGCTGAATTATATTACTCATAATATATCAACTATAGGTAAAATAAATATGTGTGTTTCGTTGTGTGTAAAGTATCACGATTGGTGTCAATTAAAAAAATGTGCATCTCTGTTTGCCGTCTTCTAAGGCCTCGGGCATGGTGCCTCGGACCGCGCTGATCAGCGCTCCTGCTCTGCCTCGCCTGCTCAAACTGGAGCTTTTTTGTGTCCTGGCAGGCGGGGCGGGGCGCAGGCTGGGAGGGGGCGTGGCGGAGGTGGAACGGAGGCGTGGCGGAGGCGGGGCTAGTCCCTTGCTCCCATTGGATGTGAGCAGTCACGTGACCGCTCCTCCCCTTCCCTGAGCGGCAAATTTTAAATTTGCCTGTCTGCTCAGAATTTCTCAGCCTCCGCACGCATGCGGAAGCGTGCGGAAGCAGCTGCTAAAGCCGCGCTGATGACAGATGCAGGGGGTAAGTGCATCTGCTCAGCGCGGCTCAGCACGGCTCAGCATAGCCCTATCTACTATGTCCCAGGCCTAAAGATCACCTTCATCAATTAAAACTAAATTGCACCACATTGCAAGTTGTCCTAATTAATAGGCGCCCCTCATTACACATGACATAATGCTGCTCTGATCTCACACATAAACACATTAGAGAATAAATACTAGTGTTCCCCAATATATATATATATATATATATATATATATATATTGATGTAGAGGTATCTACATACCTTTATAGGGGCTAAACAAGATAATTAATATCTGCATCGCCACAGCATCACACGCGGAACAAAAGACAGCCCTGTCGATGGCAAACATTTCTCTGAATCTGTCCATAAGATGAACAATCTGAAGGTGGCCATACTCAAAGGTAATCTTAGAACACCGAAAGAGAGACAGTTGCATGAATACAAATTTATGAAACTGTTTGGGACCCTCACCGATGGTCTAAACCGAGACCGCAGCTTCATGAGTCACTACCCTGACACAAGAGAACGCTCATCCCATGAGTGCTAAAGCCCATGTCTATTAATACTGCGCTGTATGAATGCACACACACCTGTCTCGTACACATAGAAATGTACTATATAATTCTATCCCTGTATACCAATAGGGACAACATAGTAGCCACACACATGAACAGAAATGCAACACCCTCTTAGATTTCTACAGCTACCCACACCATTGTTATATACTCCCCCTCCACACACCTTTTGTAAAGTGCTGAATACACTGTGGGTGCTTTATTAATTTAAATACACACACACACACACACAAACACAAACACACACATTACAAGCATTCAGGGACCATTTAACACCTTAAGTCATAAATCGCATACTGCACAGGGGAGAGGTGTAGGCTTCACCCACAGATAACATTCCAATGCCTTGTTTCTGAGAGTTTTTTGGCTTAATCAATTGTAACATCACCCGCAGAAGAGATCAGTGTATCTCGAAAGTTCGCACAAATAAAAGTATTTCGTTAGCCAGAGAACGACATTGATTATTTGTTTTTGAATATACTGTATATTGTTGTCTGTACTCTCTGATTGTTCAAATAATCACAAGATACGTAAGTAAACTGTTATGGACTTATTTTGAAACCCTGCATAAAAGGACTGGAGTGTTTTCCCGGTATGATTGTATTTGGGTGTTGGCCGTGCTTTTTGGTTCTGTTTGCCCCATGAAAACTACAAGAGGCTCCCTTTGTTCTATTGTGTCATGTATTATGGCTAATTGGAGCAGGTTACATTTAAACCGGGCACTAAGGGGTATATACATTCTTCAAAGATTAACAAAATCATTTTTTACAAATATGTCTTTTGCTGACATTGCAAATATTCCGGATGACCACGCAGAGCTTTTCTCATACTCTGAAGTGGAGAGTACTAGAATTTATTCATCATCTAATCTAGACTTTCTTTAAGGAGCAGATCATGCAATATCCTACATGTGTGTGTTTTTAAATAAGTTAGTTCTGTAGTATTAGATAATACTTTTTTTAATTTTACAGTTCAACTCTTAATGCCATTTTTAATGAGTTTTAATATAATGATCCTTTGATTTCTATAGCAGGGTTTAACACACTTCCCCAGCAGTGCAAGTCTTTGCAACATGTGACAATGTATAATTCTACATTCTTACCTAAACTGGCAATCGATTGGTGCTCCTGTGGAAATCCTTCTGGTGTGCCTAACATAATGGCTGCTACAGTCAGTGTAACTCAGCAGCTACAATGTATCCTTCTATTACTAAGGTAACATTATGTATTGTTAGAGTTTGCAGCTAGAACTGCTGGGAACATTGACAACAAATGATCACAAACAGGAAAGTGTTGCAAAGATCTTTGCACTGCTGGGGAGGTGGGCTAAAGCCTGCAATTGAAATCAAAGGATGCTTTAAAACTCATTAAAAATGGCATTAAGAGTTGTATAAGAATATTTAAAAAATGCATTAAGTATTGTCTAATACAGGGGGGCGCAGCAAAAAAAGTTTGCACGTTCCTGTATTAGATAATACTTAATGCCTGCTCCTTTTGGTTCTGTGCCCCCTCCCCTTACCTCGCGCGGCATCAAATGACCCGCAGTGTCATTTAACGCGTGTGATGTCACGTCACATGACCCCACTTGACGCCGCGTTGCCATGGACACGAGTGACTCCGGCAGAGTCCAGGTAAGCTTTAGAGTTGCAGGGGCCTCACGCGATCCCCCGGCATTTAATTTAAATGCCTCGGGGAAGAGCGCGGGGCCTCTGCTATGTTTGGACCGGCCCAATGGGAACGTTCTCTGCACATTCCTAATCACATAGGTATGCAGAAAGTATGTAGTACACAGTAGCAGGTTGTTAACTCAGGATCCCAACGTATATTCCTTAACGGCCCACTCGGCAAGTGGTGGAGCATTATTAACCCCATGCAAGAGCCTGCCAATTTATCCTTTACTACGGGTAACAAATTTAAATACCTCCCCAGCGAAGGAGTGAGAGCTACCAGGGGGATGAAGTCCAGAGTGATATTGTTTGCCACGAGTTTCTGTCAACTAACCAGTATTTGTGTCTGTGACGCGTTAAAGCCCCTTTTTGTTTATAAAAGTTCCTGGCGCCCATCCTTGTTATATTCAAGCATCCACGCTCAACCTGCACTTACTGTACCCAGCACCCTGCAAAGGCCTGAGAGACTGAGCACTGCCAATGTATATAGTCGATCTGATGTGACCTCCTTTGGAGCCAGGTAAGGAGGTTCACACCTCTAATTACCAAGAAAGCCAAGAAAGGAAATCAAGAGTGTTATGGATCAAAGTCTCCCGAATGCAAAACAAATAGAGCCAAAGATCAAAGGCAAAACTCTCGACTGCATTCAATGGGAATGTATTACACGGGTTTTATAGCTGGTTTCCCATTGAAACCAATAGTATTTTTCTCTTCGATCAATCTCGTACAATATTTTCACACTGCGCCCCGGTTTTGCGGCAGGGAGTTTGTGGGACACCAATGCTTAATGAAACAGTTCCAATGTCATAGCAGATTTTTAAATATGGGCTAAATTAGTAGCTCAGCAGTAAGAGCACTGCCTTTGATGTGGGTATACCCAAAGCCGGGAGATTAAATCCTAAATAATTTACACACAAAAAGTCAAATATATATATATATATATATATATATATATATAAAAGCTTTAAAATCTTATATTTTGCATCATTCTGTTGTTATATTATTGCATCTCAACGCTCATTGATTTGGATACAGTCTCACAATTTTTTACCAACAGCTTTCTCATAGCGGCTAATTCAATAAACTCCGAAAAACTCAGAAAACTGCCATTCATGTCAATGGTGGAATTCTGTCCCACGCACTGGAGTTTATTGAATCAGCCTCATAGACATCAATTCACTGACAGAAATCAGGTATTTTTCCATAAATGTCATTTATTGGTCCAAAACCTTCCAATCTCACTGATAAGTCATTGGCAGTTGACTCCTACTGTATGCTGTTAACTTCACTACTTTTTTTGCCACACATTACAATAAATAAAAATCATTGTTTTTTTTTTTTATCTTTGGTCGGCCGGGTGCTGTTTCTTGCCCTAGTTTTGCAGCCATTAGTCTTTGATTTCAGGCTACAAATTTCATCTAAAATGCAGCATCGTGTAAAGACAGCTGCACAGCTGGGGCAAAGACGAGAATTGCCCCAGATTTATCAAAGTTAAAAATCCCATTGTTGTCAGTGGGTTTGCTTTTCTATGGTTAACCTTGGTGCAAATTCATTTGCACTGGTTTTTCCTCCGTTGTTAAGCTGGGAGACTTTAATAAGTAGACCTCATGCTCACTTATACATTTAAGTATTTTAACAGTGATTTGTCATTTCCTCAACAGCATAAGTTCTTATTAATACTTGCTTGACTAATGAAAGAAATGGGTGCCTTGGATTTCTGAAGCCGTTTGTTGAGGACGAATGTGGCAATGTTTTTTTCAGGTCTGCCAAGCACTGGAGGAGTTAAAATTAGATTAGAGCAATTGTGAAGGGTTTTCAGAAGATGTTCCATACAGTATAATAATTCCTTCTGAGGACGCAGTGTTCCGGAAGTCTGACAGCTTCCCATGAACTACTGTCAGTCTACTGACAAATGATGTTCTGTAGCAGCCTCCTAAGTCAGCCGTTAAATGAATGCTGTATACGTTGGGGCCACAGATGTTTGTTGACCTTATAAAAAAGAGGTACTCCCTACAGGAAATCAATAGCATTAGGGAATTCTAGAACAGGGACACAATAGGGCATACAGTATGCAGACCATCCAGCATTGGGCAAATATGTACACTTTAGCTCCAATCCAGGAGAGGGGACCCTGTGATCACCTAACCATGAAGACAAGAATAAAAAGCATTTGTAGTTATACAAGTAAATCCCCAAACTACAAATGCTTTTTATTATTGCCTTCATGGGAGGTGCTCACAGGGTCCCCCTATCCTGGATTGACTGAGGAGCTAAAGGGTACATATTTGCCCAATGTTGGAGGGTCTACATATGCCCTATTGTCTTCCTTTTCTGGAATTCCCTACTGCTATGGATTTCCTGTAGGGAGTTTCCATTGTGATCAAATAAAGCGGGTGAGGCGAAAAAAAACAAGCTATGGGAAATGTAAAACCACTTCCTTCATGTCTGTATATAATTATCAGTGGTTATACATTTACCATAGCTTGTTTTTTTCACCTCACCCGCTTTATTTGATCACAATGGAAACCATAGGATCCCCTCAGCTGAAACACTCTAATTTCAGTTCCATTGAATCTCGGCTCACAAGATAAGTAAAAGTAGCGCGTTAAGTCACCTTCAGGGGAAACAAAATGGCGGTTGAAATCTCCCGGGTCACGATGGCCAGTAGGAAGGAAGCTGCAACGTCATTGGTTTAAGCTTCCTATTGGCTCGTGTCAGCCAATTTAAATATGGATTGAAATACCAGGAAGTACCAGCGATATGTATCTACTGAACCAGAGCTAAAAAAAATGATGTGGTTCAGCTCCGGAGACCCCCTGGTTCACATCCTGGTAAATAAAAGGGGGCAGCCTGGTAGGGCAAACTGCTGTTTTGAGCTACAGTCATACGTTTTCCACAGAAATACGTACATAGGTACAGTACACCTGGTTTTCAACAGGTAAAACTGTGTTAGGCTCCAGACATGGTGCCTACAGCCACGCTCCTCCGCGCTGACACCCATGCCCGCCTGCTCAAGCAGGAGCTTTTTTGTGTCCTGGCATGCGAGGCAGCGCGCGCGCTTCGGAGGCGGGTGGGAGGCGGGAGGCAGGGCTAGCGCGCCACGTCACAGAGTGCCATTGGCTGTTTGCTGGTCATGTGACCGGCCCTCCGCTCTCCCCTTAAATGTGACTGTCTCCTGCTATTCCGCCTTCCTCCGCACGCCTGCGGAAGCGTGCGGAAGCGCCTTCTAAAGCCAACATCATTCAAGATGCCGGGGGTAAGTGCGCTGCCTCAGAGCGGCTCAGCGGCGTCTTTCCGCACCATGTCCGCGGCCTTATACCTGCAGGCGGCCCCACTCTGGGA
>CM071579.1:9356060-9401060 GCA_036426205.1 Ascaphus truei | reverse complement strand
AGCACCCACAGAGATACACCTTTCCAACACAAACATCTTATCCACAAGTGCCTGTTTTTATTGCTGCCTTCCTATATAAAGTGAAGAAAATATACAAGGGTGAGGGATGTCATATGTGAATTATATTCAAATAGACACAATCCTGCTCCTTGAGCCATCATGCAAAATTTGCATATGATATCTTAAGAGGTGTCCAAACGCACAGCGAACAGACAAACAACTTTCCAAAATGTATAGTAGTTAGAAGCTTACTTAAAAGATTTGCTTAAGAAATAGCAACAGAAATCCACTTATCTTTCCCATGCTCCATCCTCCTATCCTATTCAGTCAGTAGACTTGTTAAGGAAGATAAAGAAGAGGTATCCACATATTTATGCCATTTACTGGACCACTCTTCTTTGACAAGCGTCCATAACGTTCGGACTGGTGAGAAGGACCTACATCCATTCTTATTGCGGGTTGAACCACTTGGTGGGAAGAAGGGGGGTCTCCGGAGCTGAAGAGAGTTAGTTTCAGATCAGGGGACCCCTGCTTGCTACTGTTGAGGCCAATTCTTTACAATGGGGAAGTAGGGTATGGTTTTTATAAGTCTATAAAAGTGCATTCCATGATGATGCCGTGGACAATATTTGAAAACAAAAGGAACATAGTCAAGAGTATACAAGTGTTGTTTTAAAAAAAAAAAAAAATTATCATTTTGAATCCACAGATCAACAAACCAAGTGGAGTTGTGGAAGGATCAAGAATCATGAACCTGTACCAGTTCCTCCAGCTTTACAAAGATATTACCAGTCATGCTGCAGGAGTCTTTGCCCAGAGCAGCAGTGCCCCAGAGGGGAATGCAGAAAGCTTCTCATCCCAATCCTCCTGCCAAGCAAGCATTTTAATGGGAAGGTACATTCATTCATTCATTCATTGTACAACTGCTGTCACTAATTTACAAGTGGCCGTGAGTGTTCAGTGATTTAGACATACAAGGAACCTGTGTGTTTACAGTAGATGTTTGTCCTCTACCCTGTGAGTAAGTTGGCGTGTTGCAGCAAGGTACATTTTGCTCACTGTGTGTGTGTGTGTGTGTGTGTTTATGTTGGACGTAATTTGAAGTGGCTGACAGAGGAGGGACAGGAGGATAGTGGAAACATAGAACAACCCTCCAGAACAGGCTCATTAACCATAGTGAATCTGGCACATCATCCAGTCTTCGGAATAAAGTGCCAAAGGGAAGTGAAATCGGCTGCAATTACAACATTGTTTTCAGAAGAATGTGGCATATTGACACAGCCCCAGTCTGATATTGTTCTTCACAAGCTTTCTCTTCCTTTTTGCTGTTGAGTTTTGGCATGTACATGTCCACACCTGCAGTTACTGGAAGTGTTATGTACACCGGCTGTGGCTGTAACCTGTGGTGACATCTACAGATAGATGCGTAAATGTTATTGTACTGTTATGAAGGAAAGGTAGGACACGGAGTCCAGCAAACATTTGACTTTCGAATAGGTTATTGTGGAAAAATTTGTGATTGGAAGGCGTAAAAATAGAGTTAATGCTTGGTGGCTGTTGGAGGCTCTATAATAGCTTGTAGGTATCTCAAGCCAAAGGGTCAGATAGTGTCGGTAATGTGCTACGACAGCCGTGGCCAACTCCAGTTCTCAAGGGCCACCAACAGGTCAGGTTTTAAGAATATTCCTGCTTCAGCACTGTCACGGGAGACCAGGTTATTTAAACCTTTTTAGTGGGATCATTCATTGAGCAAAACAAGGTAGAGAAATAAATTGTAATTTATTCGGCCTAAATTCGCTTACACAGTGAAACACAAAATACAGACAAAAAGACACACTTACTTTGGGCTGGGGTTGAAAACTAGACTTTCCTAGGTGCAGGGAACTCTATGGGAGAGTTTTATCCTGACCGGGACTTAGCCCGTAATCTCCTGGAACCCGAATCGGCATAAAATTCCATACGCCACCGCTACGTTCTCTTCTGAGAATTTGGTCCCTCCTGACCGCGAGTCAGCCCAAATCTCCTGGAACTCAAATCAGCATATAATCCCAGCCACGACCCCTACGTTCGATTCTGAGAACTTGGTCGCAAAAGTCAGGATTTAGACTCTGACGGGCAGGCTTTTCAGGCTTGAAATCGAAGCCGGTTGCTTTGCTATTACAAACAAAGCATCTTTGAAAACCCCGCCCACGCTCTTTCAGCTCTGACTCAAGGGGAATACAATCTGATTGGCTCACGGCTTCTTATAGTATTCTCTGCTTCCTCATTCATAAAATAGATGCAGACCGGACAGCCAATCAGCGCGTGGGAACTTTCTCAAGCAGCCAATCAGAGCCCAAGCCGGGTAGAAAAGCTGGGTCATCAGGGAATGTGAATTAGCCAAGAGACATGCGCATGCCTGCCACATACCCCCCCAGCCATCCCAATGCCACCCGCTGGGCAGGTGCCCCAAGGTCTGGCAGAACAAGTGGCATCCCGGAGTACTGCCATTGATCTGCGGACCCAGTACTCCACTTTTCCCCGCTAACCAAATGCCATTCACACCTCCTGTGCATCATATGGCGCCTATGGGTTTGCACGGGCTGCCTGTTTGGACACGCTGAAATACATTTTAATAAACACTGAGTCTCAGGGGACCCCTTCAGCTATGTGGGACTTTAGGTGAGGATCTTGGTGTTTGAAAACTAGGAGTCTGGGAGACACTGTATGGCCCCAGTGCAACTCACCCCGGCCACCCGAAAATAGCGCGAATAAGCCGGGGAGAATTATAGGGCCACCGGTAACTTTGTCCCCAGACCGCCTGCAATCAAAATGACTTGCTTTTCACCCCAAAACCCTTCCTAAGACTTAGACTCCCAAAGTTTGGAGTCTCTAGGTTACAGGGAACAGTAAAAGAAAAAAATGTTGTCTCTCTATTTTTGCCTGCCTTATTCCCCCATACACTTTCCCTCTGACTCAGTTTGGACTCTGAGTCCCCCCCAACCTTCTGTATGTTGGGCACCCACAAACCACATACTGTTTGTGGGTCACCTTGGCACTAGCTGGCGTACCCCCCTTAACACAAGGATTCCCTCAGCTAAAGGGATGCATATTTATCCCTGTGCCTCATTCTCCTTTATGAGCTGTGCTGAAGCAGAGCGCCCTAGTGGTGAGTCGTGCTTATGTTTTCCAGGGGAGGTATTGCTGGGACAACGTGCCTACATGTATCTGAGAATCAGGCATGATTCCTGGGTACATTTATTGGGGAATCGGTAACTTCGGACCCCAACCTCCTAGGCACATTCTGTCAACGGTTCCCCCCCCAACCCCCCCCCCCCCCCCTGAAACTCATACACTAGAAATCCCTGCTTGACTGCATGCCCGGAAAGGGAAAAACACAAAAAATGGTTTTATTACATAATGTACCATGCAATCATACAATGTAACTGGGTCCAAGAGCTAACTCTTGGACCCTCATACACGGAGCAAGGGTAACCAAACGGGCTTGATCTTTATTATATAGCCTGGTTACCCCCCGTCACAAGCACAGGTGGCTCAATCAGTCAACGACTGAGCAACCTGTGCTGAAGCAGGGATATCCTTCAAACATGACCTGTTGGTGGCTCTTGAGGACTGGAGCTCTTCTTCCTAGAGTTCTGTTTGAGTTGCCAAATCTCTGCATCAGAAGATTGTGGGTCAGTGCCCTCTCTGGCACAGCCTATGGCGACAAGCTTTGTTTCCCCAATTTACTAGAGTCGCCACCTTACTAGCATTCCTTAATAATAAGTATCTGCCAGCAAATAAGTTTGCGGAGCCATATAAAATCCCCAGTCATGTTTTAGATACTATAGCTACAATTTTCATATTTAAAAAATGGTGTGTGCTGAGCATGCGCATTGTAAGTGAAACATCTTTGTGTTTTGTCACTGTTTTTTGACAGAAATTGTATTTGTGATGGTGATGTTTTTAATTCAATGAAAGAGATTTTAGAGTATAATGTATGTTACTTATTCTGGTGTCGAACTTTCCATACTATCACTTGAAATACATGATCTAATTGACTTATGTTTACTAAAGTAAGATACATATATTTTGTATTGTAAAGTATCTCAATACTGTTACTCAGAAAAGTCTTTCATTCAATACACAATTTCAGTGACAAAATGCAAACAAGTTTGACTCCCCGCTCTATTTTTTTAATCATTACAGTTACTATATTATATTTTAGTAATAATCCCTGCAGAACAGGGCATTACTGGCCAATAATGCCCTGGCTGGAAGAGTTGAAGGCCCGAGGCGATGCCGAGGGACTTTAACCCAGGCAGGGCATTATTGGCCAGTAATGCCCTGTTCTGAGGGGATTATTACTATTATAGGCTAAATGTAGGCTTATTTCATAAATAATAGACACTTTTTTGTACAGTTAGATAGATTTTTATTAAAATAAAATGGTAAATACATTAAAGCACCTCTATATACACTTACACTGCAGCTATCTATATCCACACACTGCCGCTCCCTCTGTGTACGTACACACACACACACACACACACACACACACACACTCTGTAACTACATCCAAACTCTGCTGCTACACACACAACACAACAGCACCACACACTGCAGCTCTACACACACATACACACTGCAGCTACACACACAAACTGCAGCTACACACACACACACACACACACACACACACACACAAACTGCACCTACACAAATTGCACCTACACACACACAAACTGCAGCTACACACTCATACAACACACAAACTGCAGCCACACACACACACACACACACTAGACAAACAAACTGCAGCTACACACACATTGCAGACATACTTACTTTGCAGCTACACACACTAGACACACTTAATTTGCAGCTACACACACACACACTGCAGGCAGCCACTTACTTACTTTGCAGCCACACACTCTCCCCCCCCAATTCAAGTAAGTCTGTCGGCTCTGTTCACGGAGGGAGGGGTAGGAGTCACAGCCTGTTGCTTCTTCCTGACCAATCTCCTGCCCTGTCTGAGAGCTGTTTCTTCCTCCTGACCAATCCTGTCTCAGAGCTGATCTGAAAGCTAATTGGCTGGCAATAAACACATTTGGAAATAAACACATTGCAAGCTGCAAAAATTCCGAGCATTACTGATTGGTTAGAATTCCAGGCATTATCCAATCAGAGAGCAGGGATTTCAGTAATGGCTGGAATTTTACTGCTTTAGCCTATAATAATATATATACAACTAGCTGTTGTACCTTGCTTCGCCCTGGGAATGTATCTCCCTGCCCCCCCCCCCCCTTGCTGGTACATCTTCCCCTGCTGCCGCCACATCCCCCCCCTGTTGTTACATCTCCCCCCGCGGCCGCCATATCTCCCCGCCCCTCTTCTCCCCCCGCTGCCGGCACATCTCCCCACCGCCCCCCCTGCTGACGGCACATCTCCCCGCGCTGCTGCCGCATCTCCCCTCGCTGCCGGCACATCTCCCCGTCCCACCTTACCCCCCTGCTTCTGGCACATCTCCCCGCGCTGCTATAGGCTGCCGCCACGCTGCCGCTGAGCTTGCTCATGCTTGAGTGGTGACGTTACCAGCTCTCCAAGCATAAGCAATCAGTGTCCTGCAATTTTTTTAGAGCAGGAGCGGGGGCGTGGCTATTAGGGGAGTGGGCTGTCTCTGTGGCTGTCTCTGTGTGTGTGTGTGTGTCTGTCTCCGTGAGTCTTTCTGTGTATGTGTGTCTCTCTCTGTCTCCATTTTCCCTCTACAACCTTCCCTCCCCTCCCCCCATTGCTCTCTCTCCCCCCCATTGCTCTCTCCCTTCCCCCTCTCCCTTCTCTCTCCTTTCTCTCCCTTACCCTCTCTCTCTATCCCTTCTCTCCTTTCTTCCCCCCCTCACTCCATTTCCCCATCACTCCATTTTCTCCCCCCCTCGCTCCTTTTTCTCCCCCCTCGCACCTTTTTCTCCCCCCCTCGCACCTTTTTCTCCCCCCCTCGCACCTTTTTCTCCCCCCCTCGCACCTTTTTCTCCCCCTCGCTACGTTTTCTCCCCCCGCTCTGTTTTCTCCACCCCTCACTCACTCTGTTTTCTCCCCCCCTCACTCACTCTGTTTTCTCCCCCCCCCCGCTCTACGTCACTACCCCTATTTTCATTGCCATCTCCCACTTCTCCCCTCCACTCCTACGGTTTTCTGTTCTCCCCCCCTCGATCCGTTTATGCTCCCCCCTTTCCTCCCCCCGCCCTCGCTCCATTTTTTCCCCCCCCTCGCTCCATTTTCTTCTCCCCCTCGCCCTTTGTCCTCACCCCTCCGCTAACTTATCCCGTTTTCTCTCCTCATCCGCTGATTCCGTGTCGTGCCTCCCCCTCGCGTCTGGATCAGCACCTTTTCTCCGGACCCATCATCTGTCCCGTTTCTCCCCCTCGCGTCCGGTTTTCTCCGCCTCTTACATTCTCCTTTTCTTCTCCCCCTGTTCGTCTCTTTCCCCCCCGGCTTCTTCTACCTTTTTCTCGCCCCCTCGCTATCCGTTGGTGCTTCCGCACCCCCCCTGCCGGGGCGCTCACTGGTCTTCTCTAAGCTCCCCCCCCCGCCCCCCCGTTCCTCTCTCACCGCTCTCCTGCCTCCCCCCCCCTGCTTGCTGGTTTCTCCCCTCCCGCGCTTCGTTTTCTTTCTCCGCCCAACACCTTCACGCTCGCTATTTTTCCGTTTTTCCTCCCCCCCCGCCTGCCTCACGTTTTCGTCTCGCCCCCCCGGCTCTCCGTTTTCACCGTCCCCCCCCCCCCGTACTTCCCGTTGTTCTCTCCGCCCCCTCAATGCCTCCCCGTTTTCTCCTCCCCCCCCTTCACTCAACACGAAACCCCCCCTCGCTGGCATATAGTCCTCCGTTTTTTTATCGTCATTCTTCTCCCCCCCATCTCACTCCGATCGTGTTTTCTCCTCCCCCCCGTCGTACTGTTCTTCGTATGCGCTCTCTGGATTTTTTCTCCCCGGCCCCCTCAACGGGCGTCCCGCCTCAGTCGTAAGGGACTGTATTATCTTCTCCTCCGCCTGTCCCCTCGCTCACGTTTTGCCTCCCCCCTCAATCGCCTCTCCCGTTGTCTCCCCCCTCATCACTCGCTCACGTTTTCCCATGCCCCCCCTTAAGTCCACTCGCTTCGCCTCCGTGTTCCTCCTTCCCCCCCTCACTCGCTTCCTTTTTCTTGCTTCCTGATCCTTCATGCTTGTATTCCTCCTCTGCCCCCGTTCTGTCGCCGCACGTTTTTCACCTCCCTCTCCCCCCCCTCCTCATTCTGCTGGTCTCCCCCCCTCACAATCTACCGAGTCTCTGTATTCGTTCCTTCACTCCCCCCCCTCAACTCAGATTCGTCGTTCTTTCTGCGCCCCCGCTGCTGACTCCCCCTCCCCCCCTTTCTATTCGATCTCTCTTTTCCCTTTATTCTCTGCTTCTTCTCCCCCTCCCACTTGCGATCCGATCTCCTTTTCTTCTTTTCCGTTTCTCCCTCCCTCAACACTCGCTCTGCCGCTGCTGCTCCCCCCTCACTGATCTCTTTTCTTCTCCCCCCTCACTCGATCTCGTCTTCTCCTTCCCCCCTCCCGTCTCTGCTGTTTCTCCCCCCCTCACTCGCTGAACAACGGAAAACTTAGAATTATAGTATAGATCTGTGTTAATATGTTTAAATACTGTGGCGTCTGTTCCACTTCTGTTTGTAATAAAAAAGATAGGTTTGTAAATTGCTGCTATTTGCACTTCTATATTATAGTCACAGGGAAGTGTGTGTGTGTGTGTGTGTGTGTGTGTGTGCGCAGCGTGCCGCATGGCGAGCTCGCTTCATGCGCATGGCCCGGCGGCCTCTATGCACATGAACATACTGCCGTTCTGCACTCGTACACGCGCATGCTGTGGCAGCGTCTGCGCATACGCAACCCCAACACCAGTCATTATGTCACTTCCATGACGGATTTTCGTCCCCATGAAGGAGATTTAACCCACTCAAATGCAGTCGTTGCACACCAAAGAAGTTTCACTTCAAAACTATTCTTCCTCCGCTCATGCCACCCTGGGGTCTCTCTAACTGGTTCTCTCAAAGGGGCCAACTTAGAAAGCATTTAGCCACTAGCTTGTACTCTGCGCTTTACAAGAGAGACAATACAGAACAGGAATTTAATGCAATAAGTGCAACATGCAATAATCATACAGGAAGGAACTCCCTGGCCAGGGAGCTGTACCAACTAATTTTAGGTACATTTTAAGACTTCAATGATATATATTCAACATTTGGCAAGCATTTATAATGTTCTGTACCATAACACATGTGCACGGCCTAACTTACTCGTCGGCTTAGTGTGAAAATGACACTTTCTCCTAAGTAACTATGGACTTAGAGGCGCAGACACAATTGCAGCGGCCACAGCTCATACAACCTTCACGGCTGCATATACCCGCGGGCCATCAGTTGTGAGCCCAAACTACGGGACACATCAGACTGTGGCTGTTTGTCAACCACAGCACCATCATTTCCTATTTTTAGGTACTGTAACACACTTGTTCAGTGTTATCTATGGGCAAGAAGGAGAGGGAATACAAGAGGTTTTTCTTCTGTTATTTTCTGTTGTGTAGTTTACAAACGCCAATAAATAAATGACTTGCAGTCATTTTTATGTTGCACAGACCTTTGAGCTGCTCATACGTGATTCAGCTGTAAAGAGCCAATATGGGTTTGAATGTAGAAAGAAATAACCATACCAGTGATTTTGTATGTTTTCGATGGATGTATTTCAACGCTGATGTCATAGATCCAGGTTAATACAAGTGTGCTTTCTCTTTTCCAGGGTTTAAAAGACGACAGATAGAATGCTGCATTGGTGATGGCCGGGCTGACCTCATCCTAACTTGTGCACACAGCTTCTTCTAGAAGTGCATTGACAATTGGTGAGATACAAGTAGTCAGCAGTCTTGGGCGTGCAATACTTCGCAATGTAATGCAGTGCAGGCCGGAAAAAACTTGGATGTTTGCACTGTGGGCATGGGTACAGTAGTGATATAAACATACCAATATAATAAAAAAAATATCCGAATCCCCCCCACCCCTCTCCCAGTTTTGCCTAATCAATCTATCACTTGTATTCTATAAAATTACTACCAATGGTAAACCTGTAGGAAAAACTCCCACTCCTCCCTAGATTCTCTCCTCTTTTTACACTCTCCCTTTTTTCCTCCCCTTTCCCCCCCCATCTTATTCTTCTCCTCCCCCAACTCGCGTCACCCCTCTCTCCCCCTCTCTCATCAATTCGTATCCCTTCTTCTCTCTCACTCAATTCCCCCTCCTCAATTTCTCCCCCCAGCATGTCTTTCTCTCCCCCCCCCTTCAGTCACTCCCCCCCCCCCCTAGCATGTCTTCTCTCTCCCCCCCCCCCCCCAGTGTCCCTTTCTCCTTCTCCCCCTCTTCAGCATGTCTTTTCTTTTCTCCTTCTCCTCTTCTTCCCCCTCCCCAGCCATGTCTTCTCTCTTCTCCTCTCCCCACCCCGCCATGTCTTCCTCCCTCTTCCCTCCTCTCTCACCCCCTACTCCCCACCTCGCGATGTCTTTCTCTCACCTTCTTTCTCTCTCTCCTCCTCTCCCCCAGCATGTCTTTTTCACCTCCGCTTCTCTCCCCCTACCCCCCAGTTATGTCTGTCTTTCTCCCCCTCGCCATGCATCCTTCTCCCCTCATTTCTCTACGCAGTCCCCCCCCTCCATGTTTTTCTCTCCCTCCACGCCGCCCCAGCATGTCTCTCTCTTCCCTCCCCTCTCCCCCTGACCTGTCCTTCCCACCCGCCCTTTTTCAGCCGGTCCCCGCAACATGCTCCACCCCATTCTACATTCTCTCGTCAATTCTGCCCCCTCATGCTCGGCTGAGAAGAAGGGTTTTCTCTCTTCGGTGCTGCATAATTAAGTGCGGGCTCCATCCCAATGCCCTGCTAGCGCACCTCCTGGCCCTGGCCACGGATTGACCACCTGTGTTAGACCCATCCATGTTGAATTGATTTCCTAAACAGAAAGTGATTTTAACCCATAGTTAACAGATGTCATGTATTACTGCGGCGCCTACAACCAAGGGGTTAATAAAACCTATCTGCCAGCAACATTACCTTCTTCGGAGGCGACAAAACGTAGCAAAAGAATCCCGTACGGTAACGATAGGAAGCTGCTGATTGAACTTTGATCTGAATTGAGCAGTCGGAAAAATGAATTTTCAGCTTGTCCTCTCCTGAATACGTCTATCTTTTATATCATCTCGGTTGAACTTAGGATATGGAATTACACAACCATGGGTGTGAACATTCAATGTTTTCCTCCTTTAGAGACACACATTGGTGTAGAACAACTTCCCTCTGATGTCCTCTGTTCCTCGTGACAAGAGTTAAATATTGAACCTTCTTGTCTTGTCTGCAGTACGCTCCTATATCTACTGCAAAGTTTGTACTTTTTTTGTTTTTTTTAATAGCGGGGTTCGTTTTTTTTTCTCTTTTCGATCCGCAAAAGATTACGTTCTTCTCTAAGAAATAGATCAAAAGTACGAATACACTCCGTCCAGGCAAGAAAATACAGATGGATGTTGGGACAAAGACTCATGTAGGGCTGGAAATACTAATATAGGAAAATAGTTTTTAGTAGAAAAAGATGGCAGACACCCGCTCCTCGTTTTTTATAAACTAACGTATTCTTTTGTTGGTGTTTTTTGTACTAACTTTTGTTGTGGCCTATCATAAGCCAATTATACTGAGCTCAATATCCTGACTGACGCTCATTCATAGCATATAGTGTCTGACGCTCATGTCTACGCAATATAGTACTGACGCTCATTATCTATAGCAATAGATACTGACCCTCATGCATAGCAATATACGTACTGACACTCATTCATAAGCAATTTAGTACGACTCATTCATAAGCAATTTAGTACTGACAGCTCATTCATCATTGTATACATATGACGTCTCATTTCCTAACATGTTAGTACTGACGCTCATTCATAAGCATAATAGAGTAACTGAGACTGCTCATTTTCATTTCAAGCAATTAGTATCTGGACTGCTTCATTCATAAGCAATTATACATACTGACTCTCATTCATTAAGCATATAGTACTGACGCTCATTTACATAGAATATAGTACGGACACTCCTTCATAAGCAATATAGTGAATCAACGCTCATTCATAAGCAATATAGTAACTGGACGCTCATGCTCATAACAATATAGTACTGACCTCCATTCATAATGCATGATCGTACTGACGCTCATCCATCATAAGCATGTAGTAACTGACGCTCATTCATAAGCAGTAGTACTGACCCGCTCATCATAAGCAATGTACAGTATCTGACCTCATTCATAAGCTTATAGTACTGACGCTCTTCATTAAGCAATATAGACTGACGCTCATTCATAAGCAATGTATAGTACTGACGCATTCATAAGCATGATAGTAGCTGGACGTCTCATTCATAAGCAATTTAGTACTGAACGCTCATTCATAAGCAATATATACTGACGCTCATTGATTCATACAAGCAATATGTTACTTGACGCTCCCAGTTCAGTATGCATGTTAGTAACATGGACTGCTCATTCATAAGCAATAGACGTCATCTGAACTATAGCGCATGCTCACTAAGCAATGTATACTGACGCTCATAGCATATACCAATGTTAGTACTGACGCTCATTCATAAGTCAAGTATATACTGACGCTCATTCATAAGCAAATGTAGTCTATGACGCTCATTCCATAAGCAATGTGTAACTTGACGCTATATCATACGCAATATAACGTATGGTAACTCTATACGACCGCTCATATCCATAGCTCTAGTACTGAGCTTCATTCATAAGCAATTAGATGACGCTCCATTCATAAAGCAATATAGTACTGACGCTCATTCATAGCAATTTAGTAACTGACTCTTCATATCGTAGCCTTATCTGTCCGCTCATCTGTCATAAAGCATATAGTACTGACGCTCATTCAAGCATATGTAGTACTGACGCTCATTCATCATAAGCCCAATTATAGTACGTGACCGCTCATCCATAGCCACTATAGTACTGACAGCTCAGCATCATAAGCAAATATAGTACTCTGACGCTCATTCATAAGCAATATGATAACTGACGCCTCTGATCATAAGCATATACCTGACGCTCATTCATACAGCCCAATTCAGTACTGCTACCTCATTCATAAGCCATGTAGTACTGACCACTCATTCATAGCAATTACGTACTGACGCTCATTCATAACAATTATAGTAGTACTGACGCGACCTAGCCTCATAAGCAATGTATATACTGACGCTCTATCATCATATAAGTACTGACACTCATTCATAACGCAATGTAGTACTGACACTCATTCATAATCCATGTAGTAAACGTTCATGACGCATCATCCGCACTCATAAGCAATGTACTACTGACTCGCTCCATTCATAATCATATTCACGGACGCTCATCTCATGATGTAGTACTGACACTCATTCATCTAGCACAATGTAATTACTGAACTCACTTCATAACATGTAGTACTGACGCTCATTGTCCCATAAGCATGATAACTGACACTCTTCATAAGCCTATAGTAAACGGTGACAGCTCTAGTCTAATCAAAAGTAGTAACTTGACACTTCCATTCATAAGCATATAGTAAACCTGGAAAGCCTCTTTCATAGCCATATAGTACTGACACTCATTCATAAAGCACTAAGTATCTGACGCCTTCATTCATAAGCATAAAGTAACTGCACGCTCATTCATTAAGCAATGTGTACTGACGCTCATTCATAAGCATTAAGTACTGACATACATACAGTACGACGTCACATAGCACATGTAGTACTGAACGCTCATTCAAAATGAGCAATGTTACTGACGACTCCTCTATATAAGCAAATGTAGTAACTGACTGGACCTCATTCCATAAGCATGATGTACTGTGACGCTCCATGTCATGAAGTCCAATGTAGTTAATCTGACGCCAGAAATCGATTCATAAGCATGTAGTAACTGACGCTCATTCATTTCTAAGTCCAATTAGTACCTGACTCTCATTTTCATACGCAATATAGTACTGACAGCTCAATTCATAAGCAATAGGACAGACTGACGCTCCATTTCATAAACATCTAAGTGTCTGCAGACGCTCATTCCATCAAAGCAATATTTAACTATGAACGCGCAATTCATTCCAAGCAAAATAATAGTAATATTAGATTCCGACGCCTCATCTTCATCAGCAATGTAGTAACGGACGCTCATTCATAGCCCTGTTATACTACACCTCATTCATAGCAAAATAGTTCCTGACCTACATTTCATAAGCAATGTCCGTACTGACGCGCATTTGCTCCCTAAGCACTAAATAGTTACTGGACGCTTCATTCATACACTCAGTAACGCATACACTTCATTCCTTACCATCGACGTAACTCCTCCGGACCGCTCATTTCATATGCAATGTAGTACTGACCTGCTCATTCATATCGCAATGTATACTGACACTCATTTCTCCTAAGCAATGTAAAGTTCCTAGACCGCCTTCCTCTCCATAAGTCATATGTACCGTGCTCTCCATGTTCATTCTAAGCAAAATAGTCTGACGCTCATCATCATAAGCAATTAGATGCATGGAACCGCCTCATTTACACTCAACCAATCATGTACTGTGCTGACGCTCACTCTCTCCATAAGCAAAGATAAGTACGCTTTGACCGCTTCATTTCATAAGCCTAAAGTCTGACCCTCAATTCATAAGCAAATATGTACTGACGCTTCATTTCTCATTAACGCCACTAAGTCCTTGACCCTCATTCAATAAGCAACTATAGTCTTCTGCTGGACCGGCTCTTCAATGAACAAATTATACTTGACCGCTCATTCCTTTAGTGAATCATAGCTGCAATGTAAGTACTGACACTCATTCCTATTCGCATCTCACTAAGCAGATAGTCTTAGGACACTCATTCAGAGCAATATAGTTACGGGTACCGCTCCCTTGTTCTCAATAAGCCATAGGGACGGGACGCTATCTTTGTTTGCAGAAGCTTGTTCGTAACGGCACCACTTCAGTCAATAGCATATGAGTCGGACATCTTTTCCGGTCCTAGCTCAAGAGAGTACTAACCTCATAGCTCATTAAGCAAGACAGTACTGACGCATCTAGTACGTCATAAGCCATATAGTAACTGACGCTTCCTATTCATTAAAGCATATAGTACTGCGCTCATATCTCATAAGCATATTAGTACTCCGAACAGCTATGTCACTAACGCAATGTAGTATATGACGCTCCTTCACAGCAATCTGTAGTACTGACGCTCATGTCATAAGCATCATAGTATCTGGGACGCGTGTCATTCATAAGCAATTATAGTACTGACGCTGCCATTCATAAGCATATCAGGTACTGACGCTCAACTTCTATAAGCAATAGTACGGACGTGCTCATTCATAAGCATAATGTAACCAATTGACGCTCATCTACATAAGCAATAGTAGTACTGACGCTCATCATTCAGCAAAATAGCTTACGACGCTCATTCATAAGCAATGAGTACGGACCACTGCTTCATTCATAAAAGCATCAATTACCTAGACGCTCATGTCATAAGCATATAGATATACTGTACGGCCTCATTCCATAGGTCATATGTGTTACTGACGATGTCATCACATAAGCAATGTTATAGGAACTGACCTCATTCCATTAAAATGTACGTAATGCTGAACGCCTTCCCGATTCATAAGGAATGTTAATAGCTGGACACTCATTCAATAAGCAATGTAGTACTGCGCTCTCATAGGCTTACGAAATCAGCTTCTACAGCAATGTGTACTGACGCTCCACATTCATAAGCAATGTAGTACTGAGACACTGCCTTCATTGAACGCATTAGTCACTGCGCCTCATTCAATTAAGCATGTAGTTACTGATCACTCATTCATAAGCAATTTAGTACTGACCGCTCCATTTCATAGCAATGTTAAGATCCTACTGACCTTCATTCATTAAGCAAAATCTAGTCCAACTCTGACGCTCATTCATAAGCAATATAGTAACTGACGCTCATTTCAATCTAGCAATCTCCTAACTGGTCGAACGCTCATTCCATAACAATCTAGTATGACCTCATTCATGCATAAAAGTACTACTGACACTAACTCATTCACTAAGCCATGTAAGTACCTACACCTCATTCCTAGCCATAATAGTTAACTACGACCTCCACGTTCGCATAAGCATATAGTCGCCGCTCCCCCCCAATTGTATAAGCAATGTATTAGTACCAACGTTACGGTCCTCACTGGGGTTCGTTCGCTAGAAGGGGAGAAAGGTCTCTGAGCAAAGATTGATGCCAACAAATACTATTGCTTATGTCAGGTGGCAAACTCCAGTCCTCAAGGGCCACCACCAGGTCATGTTTCAGGATATCCCTGCTTCAGCACAAGTGGTGCAGTCATTATGATTGAGCCACCTGTGCTGTAGCAGGGATAGCCCGAGACCTGTTGGTGGCCCATGAGGACTGGAGTTGTCCACGCCTGGCTTATGTATTTCAGTCTATGTCGGGTTTTTTGACACCAAGGGTACAGAGCCGTCCAACTCTGCCTAGTCTGCCACAATGGGCCTTCTCCACACGCTTCATTTGGCTTCTTTCCTTCACAGGAGTGATCGGAACCGCAATTGTCCTATATGCCGCCTTCAAGTGACAGGGATGAATGATTCTTGGGTGGTGTCAGATGCCCCAACAGAGGAAGACGTGGCTAGCTACATACTCAATTTAGCGGATGAGGTGGGGCAGCCAAACTGATCACTAAAGCATTTATCGACGCATATAACTTTGTTTTAATGAGCCATATGAGGTTGTGTTCTCATAACGATTCAATAACATTTTTTTTTTATTCCTTCTGCATACTACTGTAATTGTTTGCAAATACCATAAGGACTTTTCCAGCTGTCTTTGAGGCACACAAGTGGATGGAAATAAATTAGTTTGCATAGTTTGGGACACCAAGGATCATCTTCTTGTTACATTTCCAAGAGCGCAGTGTTTTGACTATGTCTACGTAGATATTTAAAGATGTGCCACAAATAAGTTAATGAACATAGTTATTTAAAGCTTAGTGACTACAGTATAATATTAGGCTGCTAATAATTGTTCTGATAAAACTCCCGATATTGTATATTTGTTAAATCATTTCAAACCCACGGGGCTTCCTAAATGAAATGACATCGTTGATTGCGCCAGAGTAATCCGTTTATCTTAATCTATGCTCGGGGCGTAATTATCATTTCACGGTAATGTCGCGAGAAAGTATAAAACCCTTTTTAGTAGCAATAAAAACAGAAAAATAAAAGGGTTTCAGATGTCAAAATACAAGTTTTATTCACAGAGGATTAAAAATTCACAAAACGTACCTAATTTTGTGATGTAACACATCACCACTAATTGCTTTTGGGGCACAGCAACGTGGCAGGGTGTTCCGGCAGCAAAGAGGTTAATGATTGGACGCCTTAGTTGTAGAACTGGAGAAATCTAAGGGGGGGGGGGGGGGGGTGGAGGTTTGGTCTGTACAGGCATACCCCGCATTAACGTACGCAGTGGGACCGGAGCATGTATGTAAAGCGAAAATGTACTTAAAGTGAAGCACTACCTTTTCTCCACTTATCGATGCATGTACTGTACTGCAATCATCATATACGTGCAGAACTGATGTAAATAAGGTATTTGTAACAGGCTCTATAGTCTCCCCACTTGCGCACACCTTCGTTACAGGTAGGGAGCCGGTATTGCTGTTCAGGACGTGCTGACAGGCGCATGCGTGAGCTGCCGTTTGCCTATTGAGCGAGATGTACTTACTCGCGAGTGTACTTAAAGTGAGTGTCCTTAAACCGGGGTATGCCTGTACTTTAGCATGCAAACCAAAGTATTTTATTCACCAATTGTCTTTGTAACAACTTTGTTGCTGTGTTTTTAGCTAAATCTCCCATTTACTCTCTGTTTATCTATTAAGCACAGAATATTATACATTGATGGCACATTAAGGACCCATTGGCCGGCCTAGTCTTCCATTTCAGGGAGAACATGGTTCGGCTTCCAGCTCTCGCTGCAAAGAGGTTAAGCAGGGAATGATCTATTTAGTGTTCATACTGTATAATATTCAGGAATAGTGTTTTTTTTACACATTTGAAAGGTTTGTGGTATAATTCAATGTTCTGTAAGATGCTAGATATTTTGTTGTGACTTGCCCATCGTCCTTTGTATGTACAGTATGTAGCGAAGCTTGATCACATTGGAGTTCGTGCTTTATGCTATCCTTATATTAATATTAACAGCCGTAGTCCTCAGAAACAAAAGGGCGTTTATGTGGCTGGAGACACACACACACACACACACACACACACACACACACACCCACCCCACACTCCACCCGTTCATTTGGGACACCATGACCGCACCGCATTTAGCTTGAAAGTTCATATCCGCATATTCAGGAGATTTCCTATCTTCTGCGCATCAACCATCCGACAAACCATAATTTATAGAAGAAATAAACTGTTCGGCGCTTCCCAAATGAAACCATAATATAGTAGACAAAGAAAATAGAGGATGTGATTCTTAAAAATAAAAAAAATTCGAATTTAAAAAAAAAAAAAAAAAAAAAAAACCTTTGGATGATTAAAATGAGTCTGTTTATTTAGAAACTGGTGCACATATACTTACTTATTTATTTTTCTCAATAGATCACATCTAATTTAAAGATTGTATTTCCTTTCTATGTATGTTTTTTTTAATTTATTAATGAAAGCACATTCCCATTTATTAACACTGTAATGAGCTCTACTTTTCCGTTATTGTTTGTTTTCAGCTATTAAAAAGCTCTTTGCAGTTCCATTTTTGGGGAAAAAAACATATTATTTACGACCATATGCCCTTTTATCTTTATTTTATATCCAACGGCCATCATTCAAAATGTTATTGCTAGCTCTGCAGGCAAACCTTAAACGCATCTGACTTAATTGCCACCATTTTTCCATTGACCACCGCTAGTTTAAGATTGCCTTTAGGATACAGTTTCTATATACAGTATAAGTATATAGGTCTACTAACATACAGACCAGAGGTAGGCATCATGATATAGCTCAGGGGCCGCTCAATGCAATAACACTGAATACTGTCCCACACCTCTACTTAAACTGGGAACCAGTGATTAGCTTGGTCATTGGACAGCTGAGGGAGCGGTGAGTAGCTACCATCCACACCAGCAACATCTCTACTCCCTCTGCGCTGGGGAGAGTGGGCTGCTGGTATGGCCAGAGATTGGGGACCACATGGGAAAGCAGCAAAACACCATACACTGCATCATTTCTTCTTTTTTTTGTTTTTTTGTTACAGGGTTGAAGCAGGGGGTCCCGTACCTGAATCCCATTCATTTCAGCTCCGGGGACCCCCTGCTTCCAGAGATATTTACCTCCGTAGAGCGTGCCGGTGTCTCTGTGGACTTTAAAAGTCCAGGTCACGCAGGCCAATAGTTAGTCTCAAGGGATGACATCCCAGCTTCATATTGGTCAGCGGGACATTTAAACGCCGCTAGGCACACAAGTTTCCTGACTGCAGAGATACTGGCACCCCCTACGGAGGTAAGTATCTCTGAAAGCAGGGGGATCCCGGAGCTGAAATGAATGGGGTTCATGTCTGGAGACTCCCTGCTTCAATCTTACAACCAAACAAAAGGTGTGGTGCAAGGTGATTTGCTGTTTGAAACCCCCAAGGGGCCGTCTGTTGCCCTCAATGACCAAGACTTTGTAAAGTTTCAAGCTTCACCGTCTCCTTCAATAATTCTGTATTATAGGGTCCTACGGTCAAGTCAGTAATAGGGACTTTGGGTCCTCGACCATATAAATCATAATAGATTTGAAAATTAAAAATAAGCTGAGGGGAAATTGAAGAGTGGGTACTCTTACTCCAAATCTTTTGAATGAGGGGCAGTTTACATTTTAGCATCAGTATTAGACTAGAAAGTAGAAATGCGGATTAATTGCGTGGTATTTTGCAGATTTTAAGCTGTAGATTGAAGCAGCTTAATTATGAATGATCTTTACATGTTAATACTTAAGGAAATGGTACCAAGAGGGTATGCTACGAAGGGTGTCAGTCACAAACCATCCGACGTTTCGGCGTACAAACACCTTCTTCTTGTACAACGAAACGTCGGATGGTTTGTGTTTGTAATCGGTCAATTAAATGAACTTTTTTAAAATAAATGATTGCATTTCTTTTGTTGTGCTCAGCTTCCCTTCTGTTCTACATGCAGTTACCCTGACTAGGTATTTTCTGCTTGCAGCACCCACTACTATTCCTGTTGGTTGCTCTTGTTCCCATAGAGTTGGGGCATCCCAAGTTGCATTTATCTTGACTCTTGTGCGTTTAGCTTTATTTACAAAGGGTGTCAGAAAATGCTGTTTCATCAGCATGGGGTATAGACCGCGACTTGGAAAGGGGCCTTGGGTAGAAAACGCTACTGTTTGGAAGGAGGGTCGAAGGTATGAGAATCGCAAAATGCAAGCGTTTAAAGCAACAGATCCCCCTTCTCCCGGTATCCGAAACACACTATTTTCATATCATTACCACTGAAGGAAGCATGTTCCTGCCCCCTCCAGGGGTACTACAATGCGGCACGATGCGAGCCAAAAGGGAGCAGCGACTTCATTCGTTGCAGCTTTCTGTTGGTCTGTGTGATCTTGGGTGATCTAAATACTGGGAAATAACCAGCGCTTTTACCTGTAAGTATCTCTGAAACCACTACCCCCAAGTTAACACTTTTCAGAGGGTGGGATTGGGGATTGCTGCTTTAATCAGGGAAGCTGACGGATTGTCCCCAATTTAATAACCTCTTCAGTTTCAGGGTCGTACAATACATTTCAATGCATTACAGGGCAAACTGAATTATGTTGCAGGAACCTCTGCCAGGGAAGGGATTACTGATGTATGAAAAGCATCTTTTTTAAAAATGTATTTCCTTTATATATTTGAATGCTTATTTGTGTCTTGGAAATGCACTTTGTTACTAAAAAGAAACAAAAAAATAACTACACAATATGGATCTATATATTTGAAGTATGAAATCCATAAGAGCACGTTTTATGGCATCGAATGCAGGCATAAAACGGCCTTGTTTTTAGGGAAGGTCATGGAAGATGGCGATGTATTTTAATATGAGTTGTCCAAAAAGAATATGGAGTGGAGATTAATAATCTCAGTATTTGTGCGGTTGGGAAAAGCACTTAATTCAATGTACTTTCAATTGTTTATCATTTGTCCAATAATAAAAACTATTTTGAACAAAGGTGTGGCAGTTACTCCCTCATCTCTGTATCGAGCATTGGAGCTTATGGGATACGTGGTACAGTATTCAGATAGGAAGCAAGGCACAACGGATTTCTGCAAAAGGCTATTTAATGAGCCAATGTAACACAGGAGCACCGGTGACTATAAATATTTGTTTTCCTTTTATTGGTGTGCAGCTAATATTCCCTGCTTCAGCTCATACGTGGTACAATAACAGCTTGGTTGTAAATTTGCCGGTCACATGCGTGAGAGGGACAGAGGCATTATATAAGGCAGCGGTGCACAAACTGGGGGGCAGTTGCAGAGGTCCCGCGGAGCATTTAGGGCATTTAAATTAAATGCCGGGGATAGCGTGAGGCCTCTGCAACAGTAAACGTACCGGGATTCAGATGAGTCTCCGTGGCAACGCGGCAGCATGTGACGTCACCGACGTCAAATGATGCCGCGGGTCACGTGACGTCACCCCGGAGTGTCATTTGACGCAGCTGGCAGTGCGCGCAGGGGTGCGCGAGACCGGGGGAGGCCAGGCAGGGGGGCGCAGCTTCAAAAGTTTGCGCTCCCCTGATATAAGGCATGTAGTGAAAGTTGCAAAAGGGGCAATCGGATGAGCGAAAATGAAAAAAAATATTGCAGCGGAAAGTAAGATCAAACCCTAAAAGGTTCTTTAAGTACGTGGATAAAAAGATTAGAAAAGAAGAGTATAGGACCTTTCGAGTGTGACATCGGCATGCACATTATTGGGGACATGGAGATGGTGTTATCACACCTGATAATGTGTAAATGTGCAGTAGCATTAATGGGTGCAATAAAATATGTTACCTGTATTAGAGCAGAAAAATGTGAAATCTTAAGGGTTTTTTTTTTTTTTAATCAAGTTTGTTGTATTTTAAATATATTCTACTACTGTATACTATATCTTTTATTTTTTTATTATTCAACTCTTATTAAAGATGGCATTGCGTTTTAAAGCATCCTTTGATCTCTATAGTAGGTTTTAGCCCACCTCCCCAGCAATACAAGATCTCTGCAACGCTTTCCTGTGTGTGATAATTTGTTGCCAATCTTCCCAGCAGTTTGAGCTGTAAACTAACAATAGATAATGTTTCCTTGGTAATATAACCATACATTGTAGCTGCTGCGTTTCCCTGAAGGGTTAATTGAAACTGAAAGGCAGCCATTTCGGCCCCCCATCAGGATTTTGACAGATATATAACGGGGGCACGAAACAATTGCCAGCTTAGGTAAGAATGTAGAATTGTCGTTTTACATATAAAAATAAAATAAAAAGTGGGAAAGTAGTATTGCTGCTTTAAGCAAACTATTTGCCTCTCTGTATCGAGGAGCCGATTGTAAAATGAATACAATGTTACAAGAGGAAACCAAAATCTGAACATTAACTGACATTTGGCTAACACAGGAAGAAATGCAAAGACTGCTAAAATGAAGATGAATAAAGCCCCTGCCCCCGATGGCATATATCCAAGGGTTCTTAAAGCTGCAGACCAAGCAATATCCTACACAGGTGTTTTTTTATTTTTTATTATTCAGTTCTGTACTATGAGAAAATACTTGTACCGTTTTTTTAAACAACTCTGAATGACATTTTTAATTTATTATAATGTAACAAACATTTATTGTTTCTAAAGCACCCATTTACAAAGTCACATCCCCTTCCTCTTCTGCAACAGGCTCTGGCACACCCCTTTTTGAGCCCTGCCCTCTCTAGCAGTGCACCAATTGTATCTAGTGACTGCCTGGTCACATGATCGTCCCCCCAGAACTTTGTCATATTAATATGCAAATGCATGCCACTGACTGCAGAATACTCCTCTGGAGCCATTTAGTGAACCCCTGAGCTGAATCTTCGCCAATTGATCACAGGAGAACGGATCGATTGGCCACTTAGCTAATTGCTTATCATTGTGTGTATTGTATTGATGCAGATATTAAAGGGGAGCAGAAGAAAGAAACGGCAGCTTGGACTGCTGCTTTAAGGAGCTCTATTCAGTCATATGCAGACCATTGTATTGAATTCATTAAGGATTCAATTTCCACGGGCTCTGTACCACAAGAGGGAGCTAGATCACAGCAAGTTAATTACACACATGGAGCCAGATATTAACGGTAGCGGAGCTATTTGAGGGTTTATTGCAGCGGTGCGCAAACTGGAGGGCTTAAGATTTTGCTGGGGAGGGGAGGGGGTGTGTGGAGACGGTTCTGCTATAGGGCACCCCACCTTTAGGTGCCCATCCCCCACTTGCTGGAATGCTGTTTAGGCATTTCTAAAGCCCCTCCCTCAGCACATCCCCTCCCCAAGCCCTACATGTAGTGCGGCGCCTTATCAGGCAGGGGAGCGAGCCAACCCAGGTGGTCCTAACACAGAAGTTAGGTCCCCCCGTAAGTCGGACCCAACTTCCACCAGCACCGTCGGAGTGGGCTCCCGTGGCGGAAGCGCCAACATATTCCACAGAGCGGTACAATGGGGTCAGGAGCAGAACTAGGCCCTGGTGCTTTTTTTTTTTTTAATCTCCCCCCCCCCCCCAGGCGTGGTGCGGAGGGAGCCCACTCCGACGGTGCTGGTGGAAGTTGGGTCCGACTTACGGGGGGACCTAACTTCTGTGTTAGGACCACCTGGGTTGGCTCGCTCCCCTGCCTGATAAGGCGCGCATACATGTAGGGCTGGGGAGGGGATGTGCGGAGGAGGGGCTTTAGAAATGCCTAAAGCAATTCCAGCAAGTGGGGGAGGGCACCTAAAGGTGGGGTGCCCTATAGCAGAACCGTCTCCACACACCCCCTCCCCTCCCCAGCAAAATCTTAAGCCCTCCAGTTTGCGCACCGCTGCAATAAACCTCAAATAGCTCCGCACCGTTAATATCTGGCCCATGTGTGTAATTAACTTGCTTGATCTAGCTCCCTCTTGTGGTACAGAGCCGTGGAAATTGAATCCTTAATGAATTAATACAATGGTTGCATATGACTGAATAGAGCTCCTTAAAGCAGCGTCCAAGCTGCCGTTTCTTTCTTCTGCTCCCCTTTAATATCTGACTCATACAATACACACAATGATAAGCAATTAGCTAAGTGGCCAATCGTCCGTTCTCCTGTGATCAATTGGCGAAGATTCAGCTCAGGGTTCACTATGGCTCCAGAGGAGTATTCTGCAGTCAGTGGCATGCATTTGCATATAATATGACAAAGTTCTGGGGGACGATCATGTGACCAGGCAGTCACTAGATACAATTGGTGCCCTGCTAGAGAGGGCAGGGCTCAAAAAAGGGTGTGCCAGAGCCGTTGCAGAAGAGGAAGGGGATGTGATTGTAAATGGGTGCTTTAGAAACAATAAATGTTTGTTACATTATAATAAATTAAAAATGTCATTCAGAGTTGTTTAAAAAAACGGTACAAGTATTTTTCATAGTACAGAACTGATAATAAAAAATAAAAAAAACACCTGTGTAGGATATTGCTTGGTCTGCAGCCTTAAGAACACCTTGGATAATGCCATCGGGGGCAGGGGCTTTATTCATCTTCATTTTAGCAGTTTGCATCTTCCTGTGTTAGCCAAAGTCAGTTAAAGTTCAGATTTTGGTTTTCTTGTAACATTGTATTCCTTTTACAATCGGCTCCTCGATACAGAGAGGCAAATAGTTTGCTTAAGCAGCAGCCAATACAACTTTCCCACTTTATTTTATTTTTATATTAAAAACGACAATTCTACATTCTTACCTAAGCTGGCAATTGTTTCGTGCCCCCGTTATATATCTGTCAAAATCCTGATGGGGGGCGCGAAATGGCTGCCTTTCAGTTTCAATAAACCCTTCAGGGAAACGCAGCAGCTACAATGTATGGTATTATTACCAAGGAAACATTATCTAGTGTTAGAACAGCTCAAACTGCGGGGATTGGCAACAATTCATCACACAGGAAAGCGTTGCAAGTTCTGTATTGTGGGGAGGTGGGCTAAAACCTACATAGAGATCAAAGGATGCTTTAAAACGCAATGCCATCTTTATAAGAGTTTGAAATAAAAAAAATAAAAGATATAGTATACAGTAGTAGAATATATTTAATACAACAAACTTGATTAAAAAAAAAAAAAACCCTTAAGATTTCACATTTTTCTGCTCTAATACAGGTAACATATTTTATGCACCATTAATGTATGACATTTAACATTAGGTGTGATAACCCCATCTCCATGTCCCAATAATGTGCCATGCCGATGTCACACTGAAAGGTCCTAACTTTCTTTTCTAATCTTTTTATCCACGTACTTAAAGAACCTTTTTAGGGTTTGATCTTACTTTCCGCTGCAAATATTTTTCATTTTCGCTCATCGATTGCCCCTTTTGCAACTTTCACTACATGCCTTATATCAGGGAGCGCAAACTTTTGAAGCTGCGCCCCCCTGCCTGGCCCCCGGTTCGCGCACCCTGCGCGCACTGCCAGCTGCGTCAAATGACACTCCGGGGTGACGTCACGTGACCCGCGGCATCTTGACGTCGGTGACGTCACATGCTGCGGTTGCCACGGAGGATCTCTTGAATCCCGGTACGTTACTGTTGCAGAGGCCTACGCTATTCCCGGCATTTAATTAAATGCCCTAAATGCTCCGCGGGACCTCTGCAACGCCCCCCAGTTTGTGCACCGTGCCTATATAATGCCTCGTCCCTTCACGCAGTGACCGGCAAATTACAACAACAAGCTGTTATGAACCACGTATGAGCTGAAGGGGAATATAGCTGCACACATAAAAGGAAACAATATTTATAGTCACCGGTGCTCTGTGTTACATTGGCTCATTAAAATAGCCTTTTGCAGAAAGTTGTGCCTTGCTTCTATTGAATACTGTACCACGTATCCCATAAGCTCCAATGCTCGATACAGAGATGAGGGAGTAACTGCCCCACCTTGTTCAAAATAGTTTTTTATATTGGACAAATGATATAAAACATTGAAAGTACATTGAATTAAGTGCTTTTCCCAACCGCACAAATACTGAGATATTATTAATCTCCACCCATATTCTTTTTGGACAACTCATATTAAATACATCGCCATCTTTCATGACCTTCCCTAAAAAACAAGGCCGTTTTATGCCTGCATTCGATGCCATAAAACGTGCTTTATGGATTTCATACTCATATATAGATCCATATTGTGTAGTTATTTTTTTGGTTCTTTTTAGTAACAAAGTGCATTTCCAAGACAAATAGCATCAAAATATAAAGGAAATACATTTTTAAAAAAGATGTGTTTCAACATCAGTAATCCCTTCCCGGAGAGGTTCCTGCACACATAATCAGTTTGCCCTGTAATGCATTGAAATGTATTGTACGACCCTGAAACTGAAGAGGTTATTAAATTGGGGACAACCGTCAGCTTCCTGATTAAAGCAGCAATCCCCAATCCCACCCTCTGAAAAGTGTTAACTTGGGGGTAGTGGTTTCAGAGATACTTACAAGGAAAAGCGCGGTATTCCAGTATTTAGATCACCCAAGTAACAAGACCAACAGAAAGCTGCCACGAATGAAGTCGCTGCTCCCTTTTGGCTCGCATCGTGCCGCATTGTTGTACCTGGAGGGGGCAGGAACATGTTCCTTCAGTGGTAATGATATGAAAATAGTGGGTTTCGGATACCGGGAGAAGGGGGATCTGTTGCTTTAAACGCTTGCCATTTGCGATTCTCTACCTTCGACCTCCTTCCAAACAGTAGCGTTTTCTACCCAAGGCCCCCTTTCCAAGTCGCGGTCTTATACCCCATGCTGATGAAACAGCATTTCTGACACCCTTTGTAAATAAGCAAAACGCACAAGAGTCAAGATAAATGCAACTTGGGATGCCCCACTCTATGGGACAAGAGCAACCAACAGGAATAGTAGTGGGTGCTGCAGCAGAGAAATACCTAGTCAGGGTAACTGCATGTAGAACAGAAGGAAGCTGAGCACAACAAAAGAAATGCAACATTTATTTTAAAAAAGTTCATTTTAATGACCGATTACAAACACAAACCATCCGACGTTTCGTTGTACAAGAAGAAGGTGTTTGTACGCCGAAAAGTCGGATGGTTTGTGACTGACACCTTCGTAGCATACCCTCTTTGGTACCATTTTCCTTAAGTATTAACATGTAAAGATCATTCATAATTAAGCTGCTTCACTTACAGCTTAAAATCGCAAAATACCACGCAATTAATCCGCATTTCTATTCTAGTCTATAATCTGATGCTAAAATGTAAACTGCCCTCATTCAAAAGATTTGGAGTAAGAGTACCCACCTTCAATTTCCCCTCAGCTTATTTTAATTTTCAAATCTATTATGATTTATATGGTCGAGGACCCAAAGTCCTTTACTGACTTGACCGTAGGACCTATAATACAGAATTATTGAAGGAGACGGTGAAGCTTGAAACTTTACAAAGTCTGGTCATTGAGGGCAACCGACGGCCCCTTGGGGGTTTCAAACAGCAAATCACTTGCACCACACCTTTTGTTTGGTTTGTAAGATTGAAGCAGGGAGTCTCCAGACATGAACCCCATTCATTTCAGCCCGGGATCCCCCTGCTTTCAGAGATACTTACCTCCGTAGGGGGTGCCAGTATCTCTGCAGTCAGGAAACTTGTGTGCCTAGCGGCGTTTAAATGTCCCCGTGACCAATATGAAGCGGGATGCATCCCTTGAGACTAACTATTGGCTGCGTGACCTGGACTTTTAAAGTCACACGAGACACGGCACGCTCTACGGAGGTAATATCTCTGGAGCAAGGGGGTCCCCGGAGCTGAAAGAATGGATTCAGGTACGGGACCCTGCTTCAACCCTGTAACAAAAAAAAAAAAAAAAGAAGAAAAATGATGCAGTGTATGGTGTTTTGCTGCTTTCCCATGTGGTCCCCAATCTCTGGCCATACCCAGCACCCACTCTCCCGCGCACGAGGGTAGAAGTGAGATGTGTGGTGTGGATGGTAGCTACTCACACGCTCCCTCAGCTGTCCAATGACCAACATAATCACTGGTTCCCAGTTTAAGTAGAGGTGTGGGACAGTATCAGTGTGTTATTGCATGAGCGGCCCTGAGATATATATGATGACTACCTCTGGTCTGTATGTTAGTAGCATATATACTTTACTGTATATAGAAACTGTATCCTAAAGGCAATCTTAACTAGCGGTGGTCAATGGAAAAAGGGGGCAATTAAGTCAGATGCGTTAAGGTTGCCTGCAGAGCTAGCACATAACATTTTTGATGGCGTTGGATATAAATAAAGATAAAAGGGCATATGGGCGGAAATAATATGTTTTTTTCCCCAAAAATGGAACTGCAAAGAGCTTTTTATAGATGAAAACAAACAATAAAGGAAAAGTAGAGCTCTATTACAGTGTTAATAAATGGGAATGTGCTTTCATAATAAATTAAAAAAAACATACATAGAAAGGAATACAATCTTTAAATTAGGGACTATTGAGAAAAATAAATAAGTAAGTATTGTGCACCAGTTCTAAATAAAAAGAATCATAATCACCAAAGGTTTTTTTTTTTTTTTTTTTTTAAATTCGAATTTTTTTTATTTAAGAATCACATCCTCTATTTTCTTGTCTACTAAATTATGGTTTATTTGGAAGCGCCGAACAGTTTATTCTTCTATAAATTTATTGGTTTGTCGGATGGTGGATGCGCAGAAGATAGGAAATCTCTGAATAGCGGATATGAACTTTCAAGCTAAATGCGGTTGCGGTCATGGTGTCAAATGAAGGGTGGGTGTGGGGGGGTGGTGTGGTGTGTGGTGTGGGGGTGTTGTGTGTGTGTGGTGTGTGTGTGTGTGTGTGTGTGTGTGTGTGTGTGTGTGGTGTGTGTGTGTGTGTGTGTGTGTGTGTGTGTGGTGTGTTCCAGACATAAACGCCCTTGTTTCTGCGGACTACGCGTGTGTTAATATAATATCCGGCAGATCCAGCCCCGCGCCCTCCCATGGGCTCCCGCTTCGTCCCTATGTCCATACACCGGCCGCTGGGGCCCGTCCCCACACCCGATCTAGCTCTTCACCGAACCCTCCTCGTCCTTTACGTCCGTCTGTACATAACACCCCGAGATGTGTGCCCACTGTGGTCCCTTCCATACACCCCCCCCCAAAAAAAAAAAACCAATAGGAATATACTGTAGGTTGAACTCGATGGGCATGTATCTTTTTTAACCTCATCTAGTATGTAAATGAGGGATATATATATATATATATATACTGTAAATATTCCTGTATATTCATTTGCATGTCTTAGACAGGTCTGCAACCCTGTCTTTCACCATTATCACCCAGCAAACAGCACTTCCACTGCAGCAAGGGATTCTGGGAAATGACATGCAAATGAGCACACAGTGCCACTTTTTATCTCATGCTCACATTACATGAGCAACCCTTAGCCAATGCAGGCTGCTTTAAACACAGCTTTTAAGCAAGGACTTGGGAGATGCAAAGTCAGTTAACCCACTCACAGACATGTTTCAACCTTGATGGGTATCATCAGTGTGAGGTTTGCTTGCTGACATTTGCTCAAATGAGATAAGAGTCGGTAATCACCACACTTATTAAGGTTATGGTGGGTAAAAAAAAGTGGGTTTTAGTCCTTTTTACCCCCATAACCTAATAGTGGTAAGATATATATATATATATATATATTATATAAAATATATTATAATATATGTATATATCCATAGCGACATGGATTGAAAGCTCGATAAGGTATTGGTTTATATAATTATAATATTATAGGGTGCAAGATACCCTCAATATGGCATTAAACGTTTGGTTAATGATTTATTTATGTTAGTGGAGACCCCTTTGTTCTCCAATGGAAAATAATAATATTTTCATACTCTTCTCACATTGTCTCTCTCCCCCTTCTCAGCTCTTTTTTTCCCTCTCTCCCATTCCCCTCTTTCCTCCCCTCCTCTCTTATCTCTCTTTTTCTCCCTCCCCTTTTTCCTCCCTCCCCTTTTTCCTCCCTCCCTACCTCTCTCTCGCAACCTCTCCCCCCTTCTCTCAATACGGGACCGGGCCGTACTGAGTGTAAAACAGCAGTGAAACGCGTTAAGTAGTATGAGCAAGTTTGTACTAGACTTAGCCAAGAAGTCAGATATCCTCACCATGGGATGAAGAAAAGGCCAACTAGCAACCCTCCCGATAGTCAGTAAACATGAGGAGTGGCTCAGTGAGCAACGACACTGACTCTTAAAAACAATGACACTGTGTTTGAATCAGGTTCAATTCACAGTGTCAGCTCCTTGTGACCTTGGGCAAGTCACTTTATCTCCCTGTGCCTCAGACACCAAAATCATAGATAGTACCGACACAAACTAATGTATAGCGCCCTGGATAAGGATGCTATATAAATGTTGTTATAAATAAATTAAATGAGGAATATATATATATATATTTTATCAATAAATTAGTTTTGATAAGCATTATACACGTTTAAAAAATATATCTATGAAGCCATTTTATTTTTGGGGTGGCTAGTACAAAATAAGTTTACTGTACATTTCTGCATTAACATTGATTTTCATTCATAGCTCGAGGCCTGAAACGCATTGCTGCATATACAAAAAGTTTCTTCATCCATCCATCATCTGGGGTCTCCCCAATCACTGTGTATGAGCGTGATGCATTTATGTGATGGACATTAGTATGGCGCTGATCCCAAAAATCACTATAAGAACTGAAACAATCGCTGCTACAACATTTTATTGGTGACATAGAAATGTACACAAGGCAACCAGCAGAACAGTGTAACAATAACGCAGACCATAGGGTTTAGGACTTAATGCAGTGATATTTGTGGGACACCTTAGAAAAGTGCACACTGTATCAATGCACAGGCACAGACCAGCAGGGGAGAGGCACAGACCAGGCAGGGGAGAGGCACAGACCATCAGAGAGAGGCACAGGCACAGACCAGCAGGGGTGAGGCACAGGCACAGACCAGCAGGGGAGGCACAGCAGACCAGCAGGGGAGAGGCACAGACCAGCAGGGGAGAGGCACAGGCACAGACCAGCAGGGAGAGGCAGGCACAGACCCAGAGGGAGAGGCACAGGACCAGCAGAGAGAGAGGCACAGGCACAGACCAGCAGGGGAGAGGCACAGGCACAGACCAGCAGGGGAGAGGCACAGACCAGCAGAGAGAGGCACAGGCACAGACCAGCAGGGGAGAGGCACAGACCAGTAGAGAGAGGCACAGGCACAGACCAGCAGAGAGAGGCACAGGCACAGACCAGCAGGGGAGAGGCACAGACCAGCAGAGAGAGGCACAGAGCAGCAGGGGAGAGGCACAGACCAGCAGAGAGAGGCACAGAGCAGCAGGGGACAGGCACAGACCAGCAGGGGAGAGGCACAGACACGTAGGGCGGAGGCACATGCGCAGACACGCAGGGGAGAGGCACAGGCACAGACCAGCAGGGGAGAGACACAGACACGCAGGGGAGAGGCACAGGCACAGAGCAGCAGGGGAGAGGCACAGACACGTAGGGGAGAGGCACAGGCACAGAGCAGCAGGGGAGAGGCTTTAAATCTAAGCATTTTATTTGTCCTTTTTGCAACATTCGTTTTTTCTAAAGTGCACCAGATACATCAGGCAAAACCTACACATGAAACCCTTAACATACTGTATCAAGGACGGAGATCTGCTGTCTGACAGAAAATCTGCTGCCCTGCAGTACTTTCCAAGCAGGGTCCCTGTGAGATAGATATATACATATATAGCACATATTATTAGCATATATTATTAGCACATATGTGGGAGAAAAAAACTCTGCAAAACAAAGGGTGGCGTTATGGAAGTAAGTGGCTTCTTTGTAAAAGCAACTGTGTGTGTGTGTGTGTGTGTGTGTGTGTGTATGTATGTGTATATATATATATCTATAGATATATATATAGATATATATACACACACACACACACACGTTAATGCATGTGTTCTTTGGTAAATTGATATGCATTGAATGTTGTGGCAGGGGTCTTCTTTGTGCGAGCAACTGTGTTGTATATAGATGTTGTTTGTGAATGTGCGTTTATTAGTAATTGATATAGCTGTAGATTTGACAATTAGCTTGAATAAGCAAATGAAAAAACACACCATTAAAACCCCTCGGGTCACAGTTATCCCGTATTTACTTAATCTAGATGATTATGCTTCTTTTGCAGCCAATGATTTGCGTTTTCTACCAGGTCACACAATCTAAGTGGCTAAACAGATCCAAAAGCCATTGGATCATCAAGATATACATTATGTACATATCCCTTTTATTTACGTAGCTATGCTAGTAAAGTGGTTACAGGGGCGACCTCCATTTGTGTGCCTATGTAATATTGTTTCCTTCATTTTGGTGCCTGCAAATCCCATTGATACACTTCATTTCAATGCGTATAACGTGCTGATTTCTGCGCTGGTGACTTCCACGGCTAAGAAGAATGTAGAACAAATCAAAATAGTCTGGCACCCCCTTTAAAAATGTCATTTAACATTAAAAAAAAAACAAACCCTAATAATTATTAACGGCATAAACCTACAGTACAGTAATGCTGTAACCTCAAAGCTGAAGACAACATACAGTGTTACCACTTAAAACCCATTGTTTTTCAAAAGTAAACAATATATTTATTTTAAGTTAACCCAAGTGCCTCCGTAAAAGTAATAAATGCCTAAATATACTGTGTTACAATTGAAATGGATGTGTATGAATTCAGGAGACATGGGACATAAATATTGGAACGCACTCACGGCGACTCAAGCATGATCTTGGCATGCAACAGTGTAAGAAGATGCACATACAGTACAGCAAGCTTCTAGTTGTGACGATATGTGTGCGAAGGACAGCATTTGCATTTGATGAACCAGGTACATGCAATCATGTTTCTTACAGCAGTGTCGCCTACGAGCGTATGCTTAGGCCTCGTTCAGGGTGCCAGAGGCAGGAGTTGGAGGGCGGGCGTTCGCGTGTGCGAGCGGCAGTCGGCTGGGCTATGTGTGCACATCATCCCCAGCAGACTTTTTCAGGAGTTGAGGAGGGGGCGGGGCTACAGACGTGAGGTTAGGGATCGGTGTTGCTGTCTTGAAATCATTCTCAAGAATGATTTCATTGGCTGCCGAGGTCCCAGTGACGCTGCTGCACCTTCAAAAAACAACTTGGGTTGTTTATTGAAACTGTAGCCAGCGTCAACTCCGTTCTTCGGAGACAGGGCAGCTGCTACCCTGACAACCGCAATTCACTTTCAATACATTGTTTCGGACGGCCGCTCGCACGTAAGCAGGCCCTCCCTCCGAAGCCGGCACCCTGAACGAGGCCTAAAGATTAGGGGCTTCAAACATCGCTGTATTGAAGCCTTTAAGAACTCTGTACCTTGGTAATGAAAGTAGCAGACCCTTAAACGGCAGGTTGTATTATAAATAACGGCAGGTGTCGGCACGCTGCAGGAGTTAGGGATGGGTCGAATTTTTGGGGGGGCTACTTTGGATCCGCAGCGGATCGGCCCGGTTCCTTTTGGTTCCCCGGATTTCAGTGGATCAATCTTAAAAAAAAGGGGCGATTTCGCGTTTTTTTTTGCGGCTTTCTTTATTATTGCCAATACTCGCCGCGGATGGCTGAATTCGCGGATTGGATTAGAATAATCCGCCCACGAGTTGTATCTAATGGCGGATTTTTGATGGATCAGCGTGGATTAAAACCGCCCCAAATCAGTTGGCGGAGTTTACACCGCAAAGTGGATTTTGGTGGGAAAACGCAAGAAAACCCGTGAAACGGATTTGGCCGGATTCGCACCCATCTCTATGCAGGAGTAAATTATTCCTGACTGAGGGTTTGATCGCCTCTGCTATTTCTTCAGATAGTTCTGTTTTAACGTGACACAGCTGCATTGATTAGGCCTGGGACATAGTACGGTGAGCCTTGCTGAGCCGCGCTGAGCAGATGCACTTACCCCCTGCATCTGTCATCAGCACGGCTTTAGCAGCCGCTTCCGCATGCGTGCGGAGGCTCAGGTATTTTGGAGAGACAGGCAAATTTAAAATTTGCCGCTCACGGAAGCAGAGGAGCGGTCACGTGACCGCTCACATCCAATGGGAGCGAGGGACTAGCCCCGCCTCCGGACACGCCTCCGGCCTGCCTCCGCCCCAAAGCGTGCTCACTGCGTCGCCTGCTAGGACACAAAAAAGCTCCAGTTTGAGCAGGCGAGGCAGAGCAGGAACGCTGATCAGCGCGGCCCGAGGTACCGTGCCCGAGGCCTTAGACTGAGACGGCTTCTTTTTGACTCAATAAAGTTGGTATTTAATTAATTATTTGGATGGCTAGTAATAGCGCCAATAATGTTCATGTTCAGAGTTTACAAATGGGCCTTGATATAGGGCAATTAATACAACCGGGCATAGAAAATTCTGACAAGTATCAACAGTGGAACCATTTTTTCATCTTTTTTTCCGAAGGCTGTTTAGGTAATCGTGACCACGCCAGGATATTTAAGTTCCTGCGATGTAATATGATTAGTAATCTGTAACAAGGGATATTGTTCCATGTAATAATGGGTTCCATGGGAATAACCTAATAAAATGAATAGACATGGGTTGGCTTCACAGTCTTATTTAGTGGTAATTATCCCAGGGTAATCGGAAAGGTCCAGAAGCTGATCCTGTCAATGCAAATACTTTTTCGCATCACATGGTATGCAAATGATAAATATTTGACAACTTGGTACTATCACCATTGAAAGACAAGGTATGTTTTCATTAAAATGAGAGAACATTTCAGAATCACCATCTTGAAATATGCAATACCATGTAAAAGATTAAATCGTTTTTGATTGTCATCATTAAAGTGTATAACGGAGATTTCCCAGGTGCAAAAGCTTCAGAGTAGAAGATATTGTGCTCGAGTCCAGCAGTTTCTCACTGTGTCTGGTTGAGAGCGATCTCTTCAGATTTCATAGCATCTGCCAGGAAGCTGAGCTCATTGCATAGGGTTTCGTATCTGAAAGCCATCCGGATCTGGGCAACATTGGTTCTACGGATGTCATTCCCCGCAGGACCCTCGTTTGCGTAATTCACACCCAGGAAATGTTTCTTTTCCTGCAAACAAATAAAAGATCAATATCTTTGGTGCTCCCCCACATCCCGGTTCAGTTACGATATTCATAGTGAAGAATTATCTTATCTGCTCCTGCCGCTCTACTCCTATTGGATTTAGTCTTTAGACGTTTTCTAGTATTATCTGTATTTACTATGGGTGTCTCCCTGCTGGCCAAACTCCCACTTGCCCCCATTCTACCTCCATGACCCCTAGCTATTTCCCCATCTCTCTATACTCTGTCTAGTTCATTATCTGTTTATTGTCCCTCCCCCCATCCCCCTTCCTAGTTTAAGCTCTCCTCCAACCTTTTTAACATCCTATATTAGTTCTCGTGACCCTAGATAGTTCTCAGGTAGCACAAAAATGGGGAACATCTTCATGTATATATTTTTAAATAAATGCATGTAAAAATATAATGGGGGAAAACATCAATACTATCACCTACAGAACACCTTCTCTACCACTTTTACTGTTTCATTCATTATTTCATCAGTTCTTTCAAGAGATGAATGCCTTGCTCTCTTATAGTAAGCCTAACAGAAGTACATTTCGATCTTTAAAAGAATTCACATTTACCAGACAAATGTGGTTCCAAAATGAACATGGCGGAGCTTCCATTTTACTAAGGAAGATGTAACCAGAATTCAGAAAGAACTGCGATTTGTATTAAATGCGGTAAATTAATATGAAGTTTTTAAAGGGTAGCGCTTTAAGCCGAATACTGCGATACATTGAAAGCAACGTCCAATGGGTTCATCAGTGGTGTAGGAATCAAAGCTCTAATGTCACTTACTCGGCAACTTTGAGTCCATTTATGAAGTAGGATTGTCGTGGGTCATCAAAATATGGCTTCCAAAATTCTTGTATTTAATATGGTTCCTAAATAATGCTTCTGCCGGTTACAGTGGGTAGAAGTTCTACTTTGTGTCTTCGAGGCTACGGATAGGAGCCTCTTTGTCACATATATGGCAACAACAACAAAAAAAACGCTTTCTGCCCATAGTCTTGCCAGTCCAAGAACTGTCATTTGATGGCATTTTATCAAAGAATCTTTGTAGACATTTTCAGATGGTTCCTGCTATTTTTTATTATCTGCATCTCGGCTCCTGGCCTAGTGTCCAATGATAGTATTTTTTACTAGGTATGCAATGTGAGTATGTACAGCGGTAACATTCACTTTTACAAATAGTTACTGACCTTGTCTGACAAGCCACTTTGTAAGACACTGTTTCTAGCTATTTCACACAAGTCACACGTGCTGAGCTTCCACACTTGAGCGGCTATGGCGTATTCTTCCATGAGGGCTTCCTGTGAATGGCAAAATAGACGATGGTAAATTTGACTTAAAGAAAGAAAGAAACGTATTTATTTTTTACTTGAAACAGAAGGCGTAAGCATAAAGGGATCCACTTTGAAGTGGATAAGCAACAAAAAGGGGACACACCGAGTGTCAGGGCTGCCGGCAACTTTCCCGGGGGCCCTGGACTAGAGTCTTCAAACCTGTTGCTGAAGGTGGGGAAAGGGGGAATTGTCATGTGCTCTAGGGTAGGCCAGGTGGCTTCTCCAAAAATAGTGGACATAATGGTGAAAGGTGCCACGTTCTTGAGACACACACCTCTCTCCACTCCATGCGGTTTCCTCCTCTCCTCCCCCGATCTGAAATGCCCCTGCCCTTCAAGCCATTTAGGTCACAAGTCCAGAGAGATGATCCCGGACACATCCATGTCCAGTATGACCTTTAATTTTGTACTGGACAGTGTCCAAATACAGGACAGTCCTGTTCAATACTGGACACTTGGCAAGCCTGACAAGTAGATAAGCGCTGGGTTGTCCATGCCTTAACTGTTCATCGCTTGTCTGGGCCCTAACTGTTGACCGGTGGGTTGGGGGGCCCTAACTGTTTAACAGGGGTGGCCTTGCCCTACCTGGCAGTGAGATTGAGGCCTGACTCCAGGCGGTTGCCGGGACTTGTCCTGGTGCCATCCCCCCACTACCCTGTCAGCACCCTGACATGCTCATTTGCATGTCATCACCCAGAATCCCTGGTAACAGTGGAAGCCCTGTATGCTGTGTGATGATGCAGTAAGGTAGGTTTGGGAAACCTGTCTGAGACATGTTAACGTGCTCATCTGCGTTCTTCATCATCACTCTGCTATGTAAAAAAATGAATCTTGGTAATATGAAACCCAACACAATCTACAAAGACACGTTCTAATGCATGGAGCCAGGGCGCCTTCTTTAGAAGAACGTTTTTGCAATGCGTACCTTGGTGTAGTGAAATTGCATGGGGTCGTCCGTTGAGAGAGAAACGACAAGCCCTTTGTGCAGGAATTCACGCAAAGGGTTTTTGGAATACTCGAGGAACAAGCTGTTGTTGCTCAGTGGAGACATAGCAATGGGTATTTGGGCAAGGTAGTAAAGATACTGGAGAACTGGACTCTGTAAAGAGGAAAACACAGATTAATTAATAAACAAACAGCAATACAAATGTAAATAACATTTTCTCCCGAAAAAAACTGACTTTAGGGAAAAGAAATGTTTTTAATCAGAATAATGTGTGCCGTAAAAATGTTTGGTGAGCATTTACCAAAACCCTTTATGATGGTTTAATCTGGGGGTGAACCCTGCCCCCCTCCAGTATCTGGGGTACCTATTAAATTGTGAACATATGCGGTATCAGTTGGTCATTAAACCTACTGTAAACCAAGCACTAAAGAGCTGTTTGTCCAACACAGAAAATGTCTTGCAAGTCTATGAAGCATTAAAAGGGGTCTAGCGAGATCATTTATTCCAAAAGGAATTTCAAAGGATCATTTTGCCCGAATCAAATGACTGTAATAATGTGAAACAATATGCAGGAAAGCGTTTAATACACAGCTCCGACCCGACACCTTGTGGCAATAGTGTGTCACTGACGGGAAACACTCTTCCCATTCCGTGTTCGGCAGCAAAGAATAAAACCACTAATCTTATTCTTGGCACCTGAAATATTATTCAAAGATTCTTCCTTTGTTTTTGTTTTTTAATCAATCCCACTTTTTACAGGACCAACCATTGAAGCTAGAGTTATTCACGGACCTGTTTCAGTCCAGGACCAGGGGAGGCCCACTCCAGTCCTCAAGGGCCACCAATTGGCCAGGTATTAGGGATATCCCTGCTTCAGCACAGGTGGCTCAATCAGTGGCTGTCATGCTGAGTGAGCCACTGATTCAACAACCGGTGCTGAAGCAGGGGTATCCTGAAAACCTGACCTGTTGGTGGCACTTGAGGTCTGGAGTTGGCCACTCCTGGTCCACTTACTGAACTTTAAGTACACAAGAATATTAAACTGCAACGTTTTCATTTTTTTTGTCACCGTTTCACTGCTGATGGTAACAGGACTTTCAGTTCTTTTAGTTCGCATTGATTTGCCGACATAAGCACACACAGCCTTATTCCTTCAACTGCAAGTTTTCCAATACCGCAGAATTAGTGCAATTAAGTGAATATGTCCCCAAGAGCTGCTTATGTTTTGAACCAGTTTAAATAAATGACAGAATTTTGGAATAAAGATCAGTTTTAACACACTTTTTTTTATTGATGGAAAATAATAGGTTAGTTTATGTATTGTATCCGGGGAATCGAAGGAGTTCACCCGGGTCGTGGTTTGATGATGAATGAAATGTACAGCAAAACAGAGGACCCCAAGAAGTAGGGTCAGATAGCACCCCCAAAATATGCACTCAATGCCTAATAGATAGTATACGGCATAAATAGCCTACACTAATAATTCTGCTATGTGGTATACTATAGTCCGAAAGAGAAAGGCTAAAATAAAAATAATAACGTTTTATTACATCAAATTCATTCAACACTCAAATATGAAGAACCATAAAAGATCCTCGTAGTGGAGTCAGAGGAACCCAGATTCAGTTCAGATGAATATTTCTTATTCCTTAATAGGTCTAGGGTCCTCTAAAGCTGCAGACGTATATATGAAGGAAAACCCCTATGTATGCTGTGCAATAGCAGTGACACTCACTCTTGTGATATTCTATGATAGAGTGGCTATTAGTACTAGGTATATGGGAGTGAATTGCTAGATTATACCAGTATTATATACAGTATTAGGGTAATCCATATGATACCATTACATCAAACATAGTGGGCAAAATTGCCAGGATAGGTGTAACACAGTTCAAATATTACACTTCTACATAGTAACATAAACCCATTGTGAGGTGCATAGATATGAATGACTGAAATGGACACAAGATTGTGCAGGTAAGTTGTACCCTTTCCATACCTTCTTTAGGTTTAAACCGTGAGAAATGTTGTCTGCTGTTAAGAAGGCTGAGACCAGGTGAGTGATGGAGCCTGCTTCCCCGCAATGCGGCCTGAACTGGAACGTGCTCATACCTCGCTCCCTACAAAGAGAAACACAATTACTGTCTACTGCAGGGGTGGCCAACAGGTCAGGTTTTCAGACTATCCCTGCTTCAGCACAGGTGGCTCAATCAGTCCCAGCTTCAGCACAGGTGGCTCAAATCGGTCCCAGCTTCCGCACAGGTGGCTGTGTTCAACTGAGCAACAGATTGAGCCACCTGTGCTGAAGCAGGGATATGTAACACAACAGTGTAAACGCGGCCAGATCCACAAAATGGTGCTAAGTTTTAGCATGCCTTTACTCCCCTGGCGTGCTAAGGCTTAGCACCACTATGTGGATCCGCGCCACAGATTGGAGAGAGAGGGATTTTGCTCTTGTAAAATGAATGGCCGGTTTCAGTGGTAGTTAACATTCCTATGGAGACTAATGAGGCATTTCACCTATTAGAATAAGTTGGCTGTTAATGAATATAGGAGAAGGAGCGGCTCAGTGAGTAAAGACACTGACTGGCACTGAGTTTGGAGCAGTGGAATTCCTGGTGTCAGCTCCTTGTGACCTTGGGCACCAAAAACATAGATTGTAAGCTCCACAGGGTAGGGACTGCAAAATGTCTCTGTAAAGTGCTACATAAAACTAGCAGCGCTACACAAGAACATGCTATTATTATTAATATTATATACATATTTAACCATTGTGGCAATGTGGTGGAAGAGTATAATTAAAGTGACACTTTGGAATCCTAACGTGTTTCTAGGACCCCTGCAGGAGGGTCCGACGGTGTATTGGGCTTAATGCAAACCATTATGGATTGCCATATCTTGGTGTTTCCCTAATCTCCATGATAACAGCACCCATGGAGATAATGAAGACCACATTGTATATTTATATCAAAAAGCACTTAAAACATAATTAGTGCTATTTAGGAATAGAATAGAATTATCCTTAGCAGAGTAGGATTGCTTTTATTGTGCAAGCATAGAATTAGTTTATGGGTTTCCTCTCCAGACCATTAACCCCACCGCATGTTCTTCTTCCAGCGTCTTTGTTCTATACTATTAGCATTTCCTACTTGTGAGCTGCATGAAGTCAGGCGTTCCCTGGCGTGGGAAGCTTCCAACTCTCCACTTACTTCCGTAGATTGTTGAGAATCATGATGTTGGCGTACATGTAGTACAAGTAGTAGCTGTACGGAGGATTTTGTTCGTGAATCCAATCGTCGGGGTTCGGGCTCTTGTTGGTGAACATGTGGTCGTTATGTTTCGATTCATCATCAACGCTATCAAAACCTGTCACCTGGAACAGAAAATACGCATGTTACCATCTCGCCTGTGTCATCTGTTGGATCAGGAGTAGCATAAGAAACCGTTGTTTAATAACGGATTCGGATAAATGAAACAATGCAGATATTTGAATACAGTCCTGCTAGAACTATATTTTCATTATGGGCAGGTGGGGGCTTCCCTTTGTTGGAACCCCACTCAGGGCTAGGGCTGTCATTCACCTAGTAGCCCTGGCACGCTGCCTAGGGGTCCCACTCGACTCCTCTCTCACATTCTCCTGTCACATTCAAAACATTTCTAAAACCTGTTGCTTTTTCCTCCGCAATATTACAAAGATACGCCTTTTCCTCTGTTGCTCGACTGCTAAAACTCTGACACAGTTCCTCATTCTCTCCTGTCTCATTTACTGCAACCTCCTGCTGTCCGGCCTTCCTGCCTCTCACCTGTCTCCCCTACAATATATCCTAAACGCTGCTGCCAGAATCACTCTACTCTTTCCTAAATCTGTCTCAGCATCTCCCCTCATGAAATCCCTCTCCTGGCTTCCGATTAAATCCCGTATCTCGCACTCAATTCTCCTCCTCACTTTTAAAGCTTTACACTCTTCTGCTCCTACTTACATCTCAGCCCCAATTTCTCGCTATGCACCATCCCGATTCTTGCGTTCTGCTCAAGAATGTCTTCTCTACCCACTTTGTATCTAAAGCTCTCTCCCGCCTTAAACCTTTCTCACTGACTGCCCCGCACCTGGAATGCCCTTCCCCTCAATACCCGACTAGCACCCTCTCTATCCATCTTTAAGAACCACCTTAGGACTTGCTTAAAGAAGCATATGAATAGCACTGTGGCTAATACTATACACATGATACATAAAGCTTGGCCCCCTGCAGACGCACTTACCAGAACTCCCTCCTACTGTCTCTGTATGTTCTTCCTACCTACCAATTAGATTGTAAGCTCTTCGGAGCAGGGACTCCTCTTTCTAAATGGCACTTACGTCTGAAGCACTTATTCCCATGATCTGTTATGTGTATTATTTGTTATTAATATGATTGTCACGTGTATTACTAATATGAAGCGCTATGTACATTAATGGCGCTATATAAATACATACATACATTAGAAGTGGGAGCTTGACCAATCATCCAACAGGACAAGAGTGTTCATGGCATACTCAGAGTACCGGTTTTGTTTAGTCCTAGTTCTTGATGGCATTGACATTTTGGTGGAGACTAGCCGTCATGGAAAGCCATTGTAAGTGTACTGACCACACCCCACTGTTAAAACCCAGAGGCGTCTTCAGCACCTCCTGTTCTTCTAACCCCATGGTGGAATAGGCCAGTACTTTAATAATGCCAATAAACACTCGTCTCAGACAGAATCATAAAGGGAATAATGTCAAGTAGAATTACTGGATAATCTGTCAATATTTCAAAAGCTAATACTTGTGAGAGAAAGGGACCCCAATGGAGAGCACTCAAGCAGATGCACAGAGTACACTAAACAAAGGATATGTGTATATGTTGATGAGTGATATGTACACGATAAAAACCATTTATTAGAGTCTTAACTCAATATTAAAATATAGTAGGACGCTAGGTGCCCAAATAAATGAGACTCAATGGAGCCAAAAAAGCGCAGCGAAAGTAAAAAATACCAGGTCTCAAGTGTATAGTGTAGGCTACTGCCCTTGATGATATGTGCAGGGTAGAGCCAAATGTAATCGATGCCTCCTGGAGACTGTGTCCTTAAGTACTTGGTCACAGGTACAGCCACTTGTGGCTATCAAAGTGAGTGGTATATATATGTATATCACATCACCAAGTATATATAGGTAGGACCAAGTACTTAAGGACACAGTCTCCAGGAGGCATCGATTACATCTGGCTCTACCCTGCACATATCATCAAGGGCAGTAGCCTACACTATACACTTGAGACCTGGTATTTTTTGGCTCCATTGAGTCTCATTTATTTGGGCACCTAGCGTCCTACTATATTTTAATATTGAGTTAAGACTCTAATAAATGGTTTTTATCGTGTACATATCACTCATCAACATATACACATATCCTTTGTTTAGTGTACTCTGTGCATCTGCTTGAGTGCTCTTCATTGGGGTCCCTTTCTCTCACAAGTATTAGTTCATATTTACCCCGGATAGAAGCACCACAGAACCTATTCTTAGCTGTTGCGAGGGTACCTTCTTTCCCTTCCCCCACCCCCAGCTGTACCCTAGTATTAGAATATTTCAAAAGCAGAAGAAAAAGAAAAAACTGGTTTGTTTGAAATAATCATTTAAAGGTTTAAAAACTCCTACATTTTCACCCCTGTTATTTTGTAAATATGAGATATAGAGTAGTTAATCAGAGGATCGCGCTGATCTTATTGACGCAAAACAGCGCCTGACAGTAGAGTACTATACCGTATTTATTCTGAAACACAAAAGGGCAGAAAAGCACTGAAATTATGCCGCAAAAAAGAATGGCTATTTAAGTTGAAAAGACAAATAATTGGTTATAAACTCCCTGATAATTGTGGGGATTAATGCCACAATCTGTTTACCTGTCATATTCTAATTCGCAAAATTACTCCTCAGAAACAACCATAAAACATGGAATAATTGATTGGAAATGGAAGTGGGGAAAATGTGGGATCCATTCATACTTACATAGTTCAGGAAAAGGTAGAGCTCCTTGTGATCGGAAGGGTTAATTGTTGCCTCAAATAATGGCAAGAAGATGTTCTCTATCATTTTGCCGAAACCGGGAAGAATCTTCTTTGATTTGAATATATCACTGAAAAGACACAGTTCTATTATTCTCAGGATCTTGAGAAATTTCATGCAATAGAACTGAGAAGTCTCTGTCTCTGTCTTGTTAGAAAAAAAATCATACAACACATACACTTAATCTAATATATTATTAATCCACATAGAAAAGGGCTCTGGTGGCGACCAATGCCCTGGCTTGTTTAAAGGCCCTCGGCTTCACATTGGCCCTTCAACTCCAGCCCGGGCATTATTGACCAGTAACGTACTTAATTGGGTAGACAGTACAAGAAACAGTTCAGAAAAGTGCAATGGGAAAAAAAAGGTAATTCATGTAAATAAATAAATAATGGAGTCCCTGCCAGACAGAACTAAAACAGCTCATCTGGCATCTACTAGGGCAATCTCGCCAGCCTTGGGGTGGTGAGGTCAAATGTGCTAGTGTTTCTGCCCGGTTTTGCATTTTAGTCTTAGCAGAGGTACTAGAATACCAGCAAATTGTCAACATTTGCGCGATTGAGACATTTTGGCTGTATCGCTCGAATTTGAGGAGCCAGAATTTTATCTGCAAATTGGAGCGTAAAGGGGATCTTTTCACACCGATACGAACTTCTCCCAGCTACAGTACTAATATAGGCCCCTGTGCATCAAGCTCCCTGTTCCGATTGTGTGTTTCTTAGAGCTAATACATCAAGAAAAATACTCTGTATAGATTGTGCTCCACCAATGAAACTGCCAACGCCAAACTAGCACAAGCTTTGTCTACGTGCATCAAATATGAAAAACAAAAAAGTTTTCTTTCTTACATCTTACAATGAAAGGCCATAAACATCCCCCATAAAAATAAATAAACACCCCCCACTGCAGTTGGCATTGCAAATGTCAATATTCATTAAAATGCTTGAACATATGTGCCGGGCATTGCAGAGCTGTGCGTTTCTTTCAGTACTCGTGGTAAAGGAATAAACGAAGCATGTTGTTCCTCCTTTATAAATAAAAAATGTTATTTACAGTTTAAGAGCTCCATTATCACAGATTTAATAGTTGGGATGGATTTATCTTTCAGGCGTATCCTCACTTTCCAATACCGCAGCCTAAATCCACTCATCTCGGTTTCATGTTCACTTAAACCTGGTCTGTAACGGAAACTCACAAAACCTCAAAGGGACAATTTTCCCGACATATATGCACTGTGGGTGCGTGTACTTCTTATTTCATTTATATTGTGTTTTTAGTGGCAAAAAATAAATAAATCGCACCACGGTTTAAAGGACTTCCTAACTGATAAACCTTTCTGCCACCCCAGTGTGCGGGTCAACTCCTTTCTATTTGTTGTGTTCTTTGTTACATTTTACTTGTCTTCGAACCATTCTCCCCCCCCTATTAGTTTATATCAAGCATGTCAAACTCGCGGCCCGCGGGCCGCATGCGGCCCACAACGTACATATTTGCGGCCCAGCCCAGTGGGTCCCAATCTGTGCGCCGCGGCGCACCATCCTCCCCACCATCCCTCCGATTATCCTCCCCACCATCCCTCCCCATTATCCCTCCTTCATGCCGGCCGGGCCGCAGGGGATTGGCTGCAGGCAGAGAGGAAGCCGGGGGCGCGGCTTCCGCTTTGTGCAGAGCACACGGTGAGTGTGCGTGTGTCTGCCTTCCCGCTCCTGGCTCCTCTGCCTGCTGGTGGCTGCGCGGTGTCCCGTCCCCTCCTGCTCCGGGTGATAGGAGAAGGGGGGGGGGGGGGGCAGTTGTACATTTGCCTGTCCTGCACGGGTCGCATGCCTTTCCTCCCCCCAGTCACATCCATCGCTGCCTCTGCTCTCCACTGCTCTCCTCTGTGTATGTGTGTATCTGTGTGTTTGTGTGTGTGTGTGTATCTATGTGTGTGTGTGTGTGTGTGTGTATCTGTGTGTGTGTGTGTGTATCTGTTTGTGTATCTGTTTGTGTGTGTATCTGTTTGTGTGTGTGTATCTGTTTGTGTGTGTATCTGTTTGTGTGTGTGTATCTGTGTGTGTGTGTATCTGTGCGTGTGTATCTGTGTGTGTGTGTGTGTGTGTTTATCTGTGTGTGTCTGTGTGTGTATCTGTGTGTGTGTGTGTGTGTGTGTGTGTGTGTGTGT